>JAUPTC010000965.1:0-31747 GCA_030762895.1 Sophora flavescens
CTGTGGCGGTGTGCCTGTGGCAGTCGAGTCTGATCAACTCATCACGAGGTTGGGATATCTCATGAGATTAGGTAGGAAGTTTTAGAAGCTGAATATTGAAGTGTTCATGCATTCAGATTTTAAAAACGACGATGTTCGGGTGTGAGACCCTTTGATATATTGTGTTGTATGCCAATTTAAATATGAGAAATTAACTGATCTGGGTTTGTATATGTTTTGTTGTGTCGTGCATATGGTTCTCGCGTTATGATCAAATTGTCGGTTTCTCACTCTTTCATGTTTTATTTGTGGTTTCTCTTCTGGGTTCTACATGGTGGAATTCAGATGAACCTCTTAAGGACTATGGCGTCTAGAAGAAGAAGAAGGTGTAGTTCGAGAAATGTTGAAGCTGTTTCTTTTGTCGTAGTGTTTTGACCAGCTTAGGTTTAAGTTCAGTTATGTTTTGGGAATAACCTTTTTATTATAAATGTTTAAGTGTGAAACTTATGAGGCAGTATAGTTGTATGATATATATATAAGTGTGTTATGTGAACGTTGTTGCGACGATGTTGAAAAGAAAAATTTTTATCACCCATTTTGTTTAAGACAAACGTTCAGAAAACATTATTTTCCGAAAGCAACCAGCAAATTAAGTTTTTATTTCCGCAAACGGGTAGCCATGTGATGACCCGAGTTAGGGTGTCACACAATCCGTAAAAGAAATTGATGTAATATTTTATATCATCCACACGTAGACATAATATCTCTTACGAACTCTATACCAAATTTCTTATATTCTACACAGAACTGAGGAATTTTATAAATTTTATAAATAAAGAAATGTGAAGCAGTTGCACTTTCACATAATAATTTTTAGCTATCCCAAAATGATAATTTCGAAAGAGGAAGAAATAGTTTCACTTTACGTTGATAAGAAGATTTTACTAAAAAAAATATGTGATAACAAAATGGAGAATAATGTTTAACAAAATTACAATTAAACTGTGCAGACATTATGCAAAAACAACTGTAAAAATTAACACCACAATAGTATAAGAAGCCAATTCAATCTCGATCCTTGAGTAGGCACATACAAATAAGAAATAACATTTTTCACTTTTTGTTAAGAAATATAAGTTTGTTAGGATTAGACATGCCATTAATCTATATGGAAAACAAATCATAGGGGAATATCAATCGCGATTAATACTTTGTCACTTGAGAAGCAATTTGAAATTTCAAGGAAAGTGATCCTCTAAAAATTATATAACAAAATTACAACATTATAATAAAATTTGAACATATATATAAAATTCTTTAATCTCACTTCCATTTTTATTCCCGTCCACTAATACTTCTTTAAATCTTGATGCTTCTTGGTTATTCCTAGACACATGGTTAACGTTCTTTTATGTGTCTCTTCTAACATTTTTTTTCCTCTAAGGCTTCCCTCCTTAGGGACAATGATCCTATTCTTAAACAACACTACCCCATTATTATATAACACATAATTCTCTTGATCCAAAAGAGATTTCAAATCCTAGTTTAAAAACTACACTCGCTTAATCTATTTTCTAAGGATCACTACAAATTTTCAACCTATTCAATTCCAAGTTTTAAGCCTTAAAAAGATATCCAAATTCATGTCTCTAGACTCTTCTATTAGGTTCATCTCTTGCAACTTCAAGTTAGACTTGTGCGGAAATTTCCTACTCCGAGTATCGACCACTGCATTAGCCTTTCTCGGACTATACTTCAACTCAAAATTATAGTTCCTAAGAAAATTCATCCACTTTCTTTGCCTTATATTTAACTCTTCGTCTATGTCTCTGTCTCTATCTCTTAACAACTGTTTAAGGCTCTACTGATCATTAAAAACTTCAAGTTGTATCCTATACAAGAGATTTTCCCTTCCTAATCAGCTTGGTGAGAGGTAAGGCTAGTCTAGAGAACTCGTTTATAACTTCCTATAATACTTCTCCAATTCAAGGAAACTTCTCACACTTGTCATTGTCTTAGGCTTCTCTCACCCTATCCCTACATCTACTTTACTAGAATCAACCACTACTCTACTCCATTGATCTAAGCTCATCTATCCTAGGTAAAAGATACCTATCCATAATAGTTACTTTGTTCAATTGCATATTTCCCACATATAACCTCATACTCCAATAATTTTTTTTCCACTAAAATCACTCAAAAGTTATTACAAAATCAAGCATATTTCTTACCATTAACTAAAGTGGAATTTGACTCATACTATAATTAAAAAAAAATTTAATTAGGATCCGATAAAAATCACTATAGAGTGAAGCCATGCGGCAGTATACATGAGCAAATTGTGATTCCAAATAAGTCTAATTTGAATTTGGTAAAGTGAAACTAATTCAAACGTTAGTGACTTGACAAAGTGAAGCAATGCTTCCAAATATGAAATAGAAAAATCAATTCAAGTGAGATTTGCGATTTTGCCATCAAACAAAAAGAAAAAGTTAATTCAAGTAGCGTAAACACAAATGAGATAGGACTGCACATTTTGTACGAAAATAAAACTAAGGAGCCACATATACACCACAACAAAAGAAACAAACCACAATTAAAAGAATCTTTAAAAAAAATTATCAAATTAATTCATCAAATAACATTAAAACATTTTAAGAATCCCAAATCAATAATCAAGAATCTCAAAACCTCGATTCTTCATATTAGACAAATATACATGTGAAAACCTCAATTTCCACATTAAAAAAAAATCAAAACAAATTAAGAGATCACATCCTTCAATAATTCATTCCATTAAGGTTTTAAGAAAGTGTTTTACTCACATGCTATGAGTATTCTTGTCACGTCACTATAAATTCCCACCTTACCAGAAAACTAGAGTATGTATCGATCCTTGAGTTCCCTCAACTAAGCACTTATTAGAAGAAACAACCAATACAATAAGGTTTACACCGAAGAAAAATCGATAGACATTGGTTGTGAAGAGATATCAAAAATAAAAATAGTTCTATTAGAGTACTTTATGACAACGAGTCTAAAGACAATCACTCCTTACCAAGAATAGCATCTAACCCAGACATAGATAACAAATAAGATCGAAGACATAAGGCACGTCCCGGTGCACAAGAAAACAATTTAAACAAGAACTGGAAGAAATAAGATTATCCCCCATAGAAGTAGAAACACGTGGATCAAAGGACAAAAGAAAGATAGGTAACTCCAAATTTCGCACATGAAGGATATATAAAAGAATGTGTTGCTCTGAATCAACAATAGAGTAACTTTTCTCTGTACGAGTTGAAGAAATTCAGCCTCCTTCGGATCTAAGCTGCCTCGGAATGATGGCGGGTTGTTCTTCTTGAATTCGGAAAGTCACACGTGCTAAGGGTCCTAGGTTGCCACCATTCCATTAGTGAGTGGCCTCCATTCCCATTCAATTGACGGAGAGTCCCCGCCTGCGCTTGCATAACTCTGGCTATACAATCCAAAGCTGGTGCAAGTGCAATGTTCGTCCCTCGCCTATTAATCGCCATAAATCTGCTCACTACCAATGAAATACTAGGTTGATCAGGTCCAATATCCCAAAGAATAGCATGCAGCATTTATAACTCTAACAAGCATCTTATGTGCCCAAGTTTTGTTTTATAAAAGTCCCAATGCCACAGTCCGATTTAGAATCGAACTGCTCTGATACCAAAAATGTAACGCCCTTTATTACATTAGTAACCCAAATTAATTTCAATAAAAATCCTTCAAAACATTTAATAAAAAAAAACACAAGTCATAATTTTTTTCTCAAATAACTAAGTATGAAAATACCTCGTATTAAATAAAATAATAGTATTTACAAGGTATTGAAAAATATTATAAACCAATCATTTGAATAAAAACTAAAAGCCTCAAAACCGGACGTCTAATTACAATCTGAGAAAAATAGTATGTAAACCAAAGAACGCCGTCCGCATAATACTCTAAACCATACTACATTACTAACCAACTAGCTAATCAAAGATAACTCTTCAGATCTCTGGATCCTCAACAACAATGTCCTCTGTCTCTGGAAACAACACTTATAATGAGATATAAAATCCCAGTGATCAACAATACAGTTTATAAAATGTTTCGAAAATAGTGTTGTTCTCAGCCGGTGCGGTAACCGAAAAAACTGTCCATGGTATCCGCTAATTTCCCAAAATAATATATAAAAAAATACTTTTAATAACAACAAAAATTTCATCAAGTCAAATGCATATAGCATAAGATCAACTCATCTCAATGCATCATATTTCACATACCAAGTAAATTCTAAATTAATCCAAGTGGCTCGAAGGCCTAATAACTAAACTGGTCTCTTGCCGGCATGCCATAAATCTCACACATCACATGACAATGGCGTCTCATTGCCCACCCCTACTCATGAGGAATGTTTCGATGTCACCCTCATGTCGGGGGCATTTCTATTTCGATACCTCCCATGTGCACATGGCGGTATTTCTCCCTTTTCGACACCCCAACGTGTGACGGTGTTACTTTCGATACCCCTTTCTAGGCGGTATTGCTCTTTTTCGACATCCCAATTATATGGGGATGTTACTTTCAATACCCCATTACGGTGGTATTACTTTTCGATACCCCTATCATAGGTGGTATTGCGGCAAACATCATACAACATATTATAACTCAAATATGTCATGTCTCATGCATGTAACAAATTATTTCCCTCAATTTTAAACATATAAACTTCCACCAATAACAAACAATCATGAATATCACAACATATCATACATGAATAAGCACGTTACAACATCAATTAATCAATTAATTCCCCTTTTAAACAAAACCCCAATTTTAGAATTTAGGTTACTAACAATATGCATCAAGTCAATTAAAGACTCCCAAAACCTCATGGTAATCCCTTATCAACAAAAACAATCATATATATATATACCATGGAAAGGGTTCATAAAAAGTTTTGTTACTCACCTATTGAAGACCTCCAAATAGCTCTAAGTGTTTCCTACTGCGAATCCTAACGTTTGCCAAGAGTTATCATCATCTTCCTCTTCCTAGACTCCCTCTTCCACAACTATCTCTTCTTCATCCTTGAATTTCTTCTCTTCTTAGCCGTTTCAGAGTTTCTAGGTGTAATTAGGGTTCAAAACGCACCCTAAGAGTGTTTAGATTCTATTTATAGAGCCCCCAATCAAAACGTGTAAAAACGCGCTAAGCCCGCTTACTCTGCATATGGTGTTGTATTTTGCACATATCTTGAGTTATAGACATTCAAAAATTATAAATTTTATATCTTTGGAAATACAAAATAATTGTCTACAACTGTTATGAAGACCACATAAGCTGAAACTGACGTTTAGATAGTCAAAATGTGGATAGAATTTAAAAAAACGGTTCTGGCGCTGGAACATGAATAGTGTGTACGAATTTGGTCATAACTTGAGCTACAAGAATCCAATTTGGAAGAAATTGGTGTCTATGGAAATCTAAGAGACAGCGATATATTTCTTATGCAGATCTCGAATTCAAACAAGTTCTCTTTGGTTATGAAATATCTGTACGAAGTTAGATATCTAGTCATATTATGCGAAATTGGGCGTAAAACACTCAAACTATCTATTTATAATGGATAACACAGCATGGGCCTTGATATGCTTATGTTTCCTATCATTATTGCCGCAATAATTTAGTCTAGGGTAGGTTCTTATCCTTATTTTTATTTTATTTTTAAAATCAATTTTACATTATGTGGAACCCCTTTGGATTTTTATTATAAAGAAAACAATTATAATAAACTCTTATACTACCCTTTTTATTAAAATAATTATATTTGAATTTTTAGGATGTTACAGCAACTATGGTGGCGCACCGCGGCGACGCGGCGGAGATGCTTGATGCGCGCTGCGAACGGAAACGGAGCAGACGCGCATCGTCTCCTCCGCTACCGGCGTGGCCGGACGATGAGCGGCATCCTGCGTGCATTTGTTGGGAGGTGGCTGAGTTGTGGGGAAAAGGAGGAATAAGATTAGGTTGAAGGTAAGAAGAGAAAGTAGCTGGGAAAGAAAGAGATAAAAGAGTTGGGTGGGGGGGTGTGGGGGGGTGTGGGGGGGGGTTTACGGGTTACTAAGGGAGAGGAGAGAGAATTCTAGTTTTTGTGTATTAGTGGTTACAAAATGAGTGATAGATATTAAGCCTAAAAATAAACATGTTTTAGTTTTGAATCCAAAAATAAAGGGTGACAAACATATAGTTTCAAATTTTGAAATAAAGTAGAGATTGATAGTTGGATTGATCAACTAAGAAAATCCACGGTACAACATTTAATCTCCGATTAATGTCAAACTAATTTATTTTCAAATCTAAAATTAAATAGAATGAAAATATTAAAATGTTTTCTCTTAATCGTATTATTTAACACATATTCTGATCTTGGTAATAATAGTAACAATAACGTAAATTATTGTCTAATAAGCGTGCATTCACTGAAATAAGTCAATGCTAACGCACCCAATAAAATAATTTGAAGAGAGTAATTTAATTACTCAAACTAAACCACATAAAAAAATAAACATAAACATCCAAATAAAATAATTAATCATATGTGTAAAAGCTAGGGTGTTCTGAAATCATTTGATTGCAATGAGGGTTTCTTGATACTCCCATCAATAAACCCTAATTTTGTCTTCACCCTCAATGCCGTCTTTATGGATCCCAGACCAGGTTCGTTAGGTGTCTCCATTCATGATGGCGGCTACGAGAGGAATTCCTAGGTTGTTTGAGTTACTCAAGAAATAAGTTGGATTATAGGTAGAGCTCCTTGAAGGATTTCCATCACCAGAGGTATGTGCTTCCTTCTCATGTGACCCTTTTCTGGCGAGCTTGACTCCTCATCCTCAAGATCATCCCCTGCTATGTGATACCATATTGAGATCTTTGATTAAAACTTCTTGTATTGAAAGAATGAATCGAAAGTGTCCAAAGTGTTATACGATACAAATGAGCGCTACGAGTTATATAGTGACTCAAGGCTAAATCGCCTTCATCAGAACTAACTAGAAAGAGTTGTTGGGCTAACTACCACATAAAGAGTCCAACTGATACATCAACTAAACAAACTACAAAACAAACAAAGTCCTATAAACAAACTAGTGCAATTGAACTCTTGGGCCTAAGGTACTTAGCCCAATATCAAATACTAAAACCTCTAACTTCTAATAAAGAGCTTTAAAGATTTATATCCATTCATTTTGTATATGTTGGTGTGTGCTTTTATACATTTTGTGTAACTTTTGCTAATTAGTTCTTATTGCCTGAAATATTAGGCAAAACGACCATTCTTCAAAATTGCATGTATGCTACAAATATTCTGTTTGACCTAGACATACCGAAGGTAAATGTGTGAAGAGAGAGTATGTTATAAGTAGGGATGTAAATGGAGGCGGGGTGGGTATGGGTAGTAGCCCCCTACTCCCCACCCCCTTAGAATAAATTCTTACTCGTCCCCGCCCCATATTCGTGCGGGTATTCATCTTGTGGGTTCTAAACAAATTTAGCAATATTTGCGGATATCCATGAATATTATAACATCTCACACAATTGAGAGTAAGAGGGACATTTCTTTGAAGTGTGGTGCGAGAGTAAAAGAGACTTTCGAATCGAGGAGAGAAGTGGGCATTCAAAATTGAGAGCAAAAATAGAGAGGGAGGGCAGTATGGGTGATGTGCGGTTGCGAAAGTTAGAAATAAAACAAGGGTATGTGTGTGTGTGTTCAAGCGAGTGTGCCTGAAGTGGGTATCTTGGTAATAGTATATTAGCGGATACGGGTGCCCATGAGTATGGATATTATATTACCCATCTCCGCTCCATTAATAAATGGATAGATGAAATATCCATTTAATTTATCCATGAGTATCCATTAAGATATCAATTTTTATCCATTACGGATATTATCCGTGGATATCCACGGATATGGGTAAAATTTACACCCTAGTTATAAGTGCATGGTTTTTTTTTAGAGCAAATATAAGTACATGGTTTGTTCTTTGTAGTGTCAGTTATTTTTTTTAAAATTTTTTATTTGGTGAGTACGTCGATTATATTTTGATATTAACATCGGGAATTTATTAATTCAAAACAACATGGGGAGTAATTCCCTAACATCATCATGTAAAAAGCTCCCTAACAAAGGACAGGGATAATTAACTAACGTAACAGAAAATGGGCCAACATGGCCTTTTTGAGCAAAACTGCCAGCACGCTTATTTGTTGATCTAGGAATGTAACTAAGATTACAAATCCAATCTTTCATTCTAACTAGCCTCTTTAGCTTATCCAAAAGAACTTGCAGAGATGGATTGATATTGATTGAATTGTTAATGTTATTTTCATATTTATAAAAAGTAAGCTTTTTTTAGTCTTTGACAGAATATTCCAACATATAAAGTTGTAAGATTAATTCATGGATAGAGGGTGATGATTAAATAAAACATTCTTGAAAGTAACGAATCTAGGATTCGAACTCCCCTAACCTTATAGGTAAAGTTAAATGCAGGTACCGTTCACTTTCATTGTGACTAACCACTTTTGGGTATGTATTAAGACTATTTTTAAAAGTAAAAATAGTGCAACAACATATCTTAAATTGATTTTGAAATATTGATATGATATTTTTATCCTTCAGTCGGGAGTCAAAGATTAATCCCTCGAGGTACTGATATTCATTTAAGGGGTTGACCTCTCCCAACAGGTACTCTTCCATACACATGAGTCAGGACCTCTAACTACATGCTTAAAAGCTCGATTATCTACCAACTGTGTCACACCATGTTGGTAGTCTTTCATCAATTAAATGGTACATATGCATAGGATCTTGAAAGAATCAATATTAATATTTTTTTAAAAATAATTTGTAGCTCAAGCAAATGAGCATCCTAATTTTTAATTGAATCTCTATATATAATTAGAAACTAATGCAACAATATATCTTAAATTGATTTTATAATATTCATTTTTCAGTCAACCAATATTTGTATTTTTTAAACAATGACATTGAATGAAAATTTTCATCGATTAATTGGTGGATACTGATAAGATTTTGAAAGAATCAAACATTAATCCTTTAAAAAAAAATTGCAGTTCAAGCAAATGAGCATCCCAATTTTAATTGAATCTTTATATATAAGGATTTGATTGGTGGATATTGATGGTGTAAAGTTTTTTATACTATCAACCAATCAGAAATTGACACATCATTAAAAATGTTTGATTTTATCTTAATTACCTTAAAAGTCACCAATTTCATGATTCCTTACTGGTTGTCAGTGTAAAAATATTTACACTGATAATACATACAAATTAAACTCTATATATAATTAGAAAACAATGCAACATTATTATTTATTTTTTGACTGGAATGCAACATTATATCTTAAATTGATTTTATAATGTTGGTTTTTCAATCAATCAATATTATTATCTTATTAAAACTTTCTATTATAGGTTTTCAGCTAAGCTTACAACGTGACTTAAAAAGTTAAACTTATCTCTTAAAACTTTTTTTATGTTCTATAAAAAAAAATTCTTTTATGGGTCCAAAAAAGGGATAATTTATATCTCAAAACTTTTATTCATAAAAATATTGATTATGATGAATTTGAGCACTATAAACTACGACGTGACTTTTGATCTAATACGTGGCTTTTCAAGGTTGAAATTGATTGGAAATGACTAATATAAAAACAAATCGTAACGTATAGAACCAACTTGAACAGAAAAAAAAAACTTATAAAACCAATATAAAAAGTTTAAAAATATATATATAAGATCAATCTACCTATTTTGTCTATAGCACGCCTTAAAAAGTTAAACTTATTTCTCAAAACTTTTATGGGGTCAAATAAAATCAATTTATTGAGTTTGTATGATATACTACATGAGATTTACTTAATATGGATTGTTTGTGTAAAATGATTTTATATTCCTAAACAATTATAATTATTATATCATTAAAAATATTTAACTTTTATCATAACTATTTTAAAATTTACAATGATTTGTAATTGGTTTATTTAAATCATAATGTATTAAAATTAAGGATTTAACTGATATATACTAACACTATTACATTATCAACCAATCAGAAATTGATAAATCATTAAAAAAAACTTTGACTCTTATCATTATCACCTTAAAAGTCATTCAAATGATTTCTGATGGGTTGACAGTGTAAAATGCAGTGATCGTGTACAACAATTAAACTCTAAAATTAAACTGGCACATAGAAATAGAAGTTAAAAGTAATGATTGATTTCATAATATACAAAAATTATTCAAATATTACGTATTCATGTTTTTTCTTCTTCTTCTTAGAGCATCTCCAATAAGGGTGTCTTAACTTAAGGATCTGTTCCTTATTCTTTTTTTCCATTGGAGTTGGGTGACATGGCAGAGAAGGTTCCTTAAAACAAAATGAGGTTCCTTAAATAAGGAATCGTTCCTTATCATTAAAATAGAATATTTAATATGACAAACCCAACTAAAATCAAACCCAACTGAACTCAAATAACTGAAATCATACAACATTCACAGTGGAATAAACGAGGTCGGGGGCGGTGGACGTTGGGGCTGTGCGCGAGATCTGGAGGTGGTGGAACGCGTGCGAGATCTGGAACGCCGCCTTTACGCTGTCGGAAACTACGTCGTGGCCCCGCCGAAAAGGGAATGATAGGAGAGTTGAGGGAGAGATCGATGGAGATGAGTGAAGGGAAAGGGACCTTGAGGAGAGTTGAGGGAGAAGAGTGAAGGGGAAATGGACTCGGAGGGCAAGGAAGATGAAACTTCTGGAAAAGTGAGTATTTTGTGTGTGGCATTGTGTGTGGCAAATGTTTTTGCATCAAGGGACTGAGAGGGCAAGGGTCGCCGATTGGCTAAAAGATAAAAGGAACAAATGTGAAGTTAATCAACCTTTTTTTTTTACAATGAGAGAACGAGAGAAGGGCGAATGTGAAGCTTCTGAACAATAGGCTTTTGGACCTTTTCTTATACATACAGAGAATGGTTTTAGACAACCTTGTTAATTGTTTTTTTTATTGGGTATTTATTTTTTAAATTTAAAACATATAAGAATTATTTATTTAAAAATTAGTTTTCTTTTTTATTTTTTTTAATAATTTTTTACGTATCAATTAAAATAAATGAATAAATATTTTAATTTGAAACAAAATTGAGTGTAAATAAAAATTATAAAACACATGGGTTTCTTAAAAATTTAACCATTGGAGCAAAATATGGGTGGATTGCTTAGATATAATATGAAAACCGTGGGGACCACTTTATAATATTTAATAAGAGATAAGGAACCCAAAGTGGGTTCTTTAAAAAACAACCATTGAAAATGCTCTTATGTATCTGAAATAAAAATAAAATAAAAAAAGTAACTCGTATCTCGCCCTTCCAAACGTAAAATACAGTGAATTATAAAATATAAAGAGTAGTGTTATTTTTTTTATGCCAAATAGTTGTGTCATTTGAATATAAAATTATAATTTCGTATATATTTATTTTTAGAGTTTAATTGTTATGTATTGTTAATGTAAAGTTTTTACACTTGACAATCAATCACATATCAAAATATGAATGATTTTTAAGGTGTTTAGGATAAGACTCAAAGATTTTTGGCTTAATTGCACTTTTGGTCCCCAGTATTGATAATGTGCGATTTTGGTCCCCCACTTTTTTTGAGCGCATTTGGTCCCCAAGTTTTTCATTTGTGCCAATATGGTCCTTCCGTCCATCCTCTGTTAAATTGGTAACGAAATTGATTAAAAATGTGCAGATTTGGTCCATCAACTATTTGTTATGTGCGATTTTAGTCCCTCAATTTTTTTCAAAGGCATTTGATCCCCTTAATTGAGGGACTAAAATCGCACATAACAAATAGTTGAGGGACCAAATCTGCACATTTTTAATCAATTTCCGTTACCAATTTAACATGGATGGACGGAAGGACCATATTGGCACAAATGAAAAACTTGAAGGCCCTAATGCGCTCAAAAAAGTGGGGACCAAAATCGACATTATCAATACTGGGACCAAAAGTGCAATTAAGCCAAGATTTTTAATGATGTGACAATTTATGATTAGTTGACTGTGTAAAAAACCTTTACACTGACAGTGTATATCAATTAAACTCTTATTTTTATCTTTTATTTACTTTTTATCATCTTTTATATACACTAGTATTTTTGCACCCGTGCAATGCACGGATTATCAATTACTATTATTATTGGTAACATTGTTATCATTAATAACTTGAATTGTCTCTCTATATCTACCAAACTTTTTCTTTCCTTTATAACAAATTGAGTCCACTATGTCAAACATTTTCTTTACTTATTTCATACCTTGTCTTCAATCTTTCTTCCCACCCATAATGGTGGTACTCATTCATCTCCAAGGCTTTTACTGAGATCCATTTAAGGGGTTGACCTCTCCCAACAGATGCACTTCCATACGCGTGAGGAATCGAACCCCTGACCACATGCTTAAGGAGTTCAGTAATTTACCAACTCTGTTACACCATGTTGGTATCGGTATCTCCAAGGCTTTTTATTTATAGACAGAAGTGATCAGCAAAAACCTTGAAACAATCTTATTTATAATTTGAGTGTAAAAAATTGAATATATTTTTTATTTTAAAATGATATTACAATATGTAATGCAACACTATGTGTTAAGTATTCCTTTTTTATTACTACTAATGATCAACTAATCATCTTAAATCATGTGGTGCTGACACGTGTCTCTTTATTAGAAAATCAGCAATTCCTCTTATTAAGTAGTATAGATATAGATTTATTATTCAAAATAGAAAAAACAAAGGTAATGATGTAGCCAAATAATATATTAGAAAATATGAATAGCTCTGTCTCTATTTATGTCAATTCAGATATTACAAAGTGTTAGACTCCCAAAACATTATACCTTCCTAGGTTTGTAAATATTTTAAAACAAAAACATATATAAATTTTAGAAAATAAAATAAAAAATTTAAAAAATCCATAACTTGACATATGGCCTGGACTATTGTGCTATACTAAAATCACAATTTCTCCTTATTAATTAGTATATATATAGATTTATTATTTAAAATAGAAAAAACAAAGGCAAGGATGTGGAAAAAAAAAGTATTAACAAAAAAAGTAGAGAAAATATATTTAAAAAAATATTAGTAAAAAAATTTTAAAAAATTAGGAAAAATAGTAATTAGAAAAAATGATCTGAAAAAAATTAGGAAAAAAAGTAATTATAAAAAAATATTTAAAATAATTAGAAAAAAAATATTTTAAAAAAAAATCAGGAAAAAAATAAATAGAAAAATAAAATTAATTATTTTTTTCTAATTTATTTTTAAATATTTATTTTATAATTAAATATTTTATATTTTTATTGTTAATTTAAATATTTTTATTTTTCTAGTTTTCTTTAATCAGAAAAAATATTTAAAAATAATAATTATAAAACAAATTTAAAAGGAAAAGAAAAATTTAAATTAGAAAAAATTTAATTCCAAAAAAGTAGAAAAGAAATAATTAGGAAAAAAATATGTTAAAAAAATTAGGAAAAATTGATTTTAAAAATTATAAAAATTAAATTAATTATTAAAAAGAATTAAAATAATTAGGAAATATAAATATTTAAAAAAATAAAAAAATAAGGAAAAATTATTATAAAAAAATAAAATAAAAAGAAAAATTAAATTCGAAAAAATAATTCGAAAAAAATTTGAAAAAAATTAGGGAAAAAATATTTTTAAAAATTAGGAAAAATAATAATTAAAAAAATAAGAAAAATAGAATTAATTAGAAAAAAATATATTTTAAAAAATTAATTATAAAAATAAACATTAAAAAAAGTAAATTCGAAGAAAAAAATTCACGAAAAAAAATAAATATAAAAAAAATATTAGAAAAAATTTATTTATAAAAAATTAGTTTAAAAAAGAGGAAAAATAGGTGTCGACACGTGTATTGTACAATAAAAAAGGCATCTCATATTTTGTAATGTGATTGTATTTTACATCGATGGCAATAATATTTTAAGATTTAAACGGTGGTTGACAATTTTGGAATTTATATAACGTTTACTTTTGGAAACCTGCTTTCATAGAATGACTTCTTATCTCTTATACAAAACATGAAAAAAATTATTCTCATCTCACTTTTATAAGAATCTGGAACTATATCTTATATCAAATGACATCTCAATTAATTGCATTTTATTATATTTATCATATTTTCTTCTCCTTGAAAAATCTATTGAATTATTTCTTCTCATTTCCCTTTCAAGTTAAGTATTATTTTTTAAGTCAAAAAATATTTGTCTATCATATTCATTTTTTTCTTTAAAAATCTATTTGATTTCTTTCTATCATTTTTCCATGCAAGTCATTCCTTTTTAGAACCCGAAAAATCTATTTTATTTTTTTCTATGATTTTTTTGGTCAAATTAACCGTTTAAAAGAAACATATTTATCTTTCACGACTTGAGATTACTTGATCCTCTGCAAACTTACAAAGAAACTTTGGCTAACTGGTCATACCATTTTTTTCAACATTCCAAAATCCAATCTTTAGTTTATTGATAAAGTTACACTCTTTGAGAACATTAACAATCATTCCTAAGAGTTTTGTTCTTTCCATGCCCTTCATTTTTCTTGTTTCTTCCAATGTGTTCGGACAATTCACTTATTTTCTCAAATTCACTTAATGCTCTACGAATCAAGAGACGTTTCCCTTTCATTCCCTATGGTTATTTTTTTTTTATTTTTTTGGTTTTTTAATGAATTAGAACCAATCGTGTTTAAATACCTTTCTCAAATTCAGACAACTAAAATATGTTTTAGTAACAAAGTTTTTCTACTAACTAACGTTGAAAATTATTCTCGTGGATAGTAAATATTTAAATTATTATCATCACATTTAAAACATTAACTTCAATATAAAATATTATACATTCTACATAATTATATACATCTAGATATACATAAGTATGTTTTTATGTAACGTTTTCAACCCATAAGATGGTTCAAATTAGAATCATGAAATCAAATAATAATAATGTTATCAGGGAAGAATTTCTTTCAACTACTTCCAAATTTTACATTCTTTTTCTTCCCCGCCCAATTCAAATCTTTTCACATAACTTTCATTCTATCAGGGCCTTTAGGTTATAGCTTTTGGTGTTTCCCAATAATTGTGTTCTTTTCATTCTCTTTCATTCACTTTAAATTTTTTTACTAAAATAACTAAATAAGTTTTAGTAACATAGTTTTTCTGTTTGGTTATAGTATCTAAAACAATCATAACTCATACAAAAATTTAAAAGAGTACAAAGTCAAAAAAAATATTGATTGATATAATAACCAATAAATATATAATTGTTATGACACATATTTTGAAAAGATGATCAAATGTAATATTAATAACACTTATCCAACGTTATCTGGAGATAAAGCAACCCACTTTGATTTTTAAGTGGACCTCTACTGGACCTCATTGTGAGACATCAATTTAAGCAATCTATTCATTTTTTACTACAACGATACATCATTAATGCTTTGTTTTTGGTATGGAAGACAAATTGAGAAGAAAGAAGATGGAAAAAGAGAATATGAGAAGAGAGAAGATGATAAAAAAATAGTGAATTTTAAGACTTATTTTGATATGAAAGAAATATGTGAGAAAATGATAAGGAAGAAGTTGAGAGAATTTTTTAAAAAGATGATGATGAATATGCAAAATGACATAAGTACCCCTAATTAAAAAGCAACATATTATTTGTATTATATATATATTTTTAAAAAAGTAATATATAATTTTTATTTTATATTTTATAATTAAATATATTATAAAAATAATTTTATTTATAATAAATATTAATAATAATGTTATCGTGGGGAAAATTTCTTTCACTTTACTTCCAAATTTTACATTCTTTTTTTTCACCGCCTAATTCAAATCTCTTCACATAACTTTCATTCTAATAGGCCCTGCTGAGCTCAAAACTTTGGTGTGACAAGGAAGAAGTTGAGAGAAATTTTTAAAAGATGATGAATATGCAAAATGACATAAATACCCTAATTAAAAAAAGTAACATATTATTTATATTTTATATATTTTTTAAAAGTAATATATAATTTTTATTTTATATTTTATAATTAAATATATTATAAAAACAATTTTATTTATAATAAATATTATTTTTATTTCCCACCCTTTACCTATTCCCCCTCCCCTTCCTAACATCACCCTCAGGTACCCTAGACCCTTATAACACCCCTTCCCCACTTTATAAAATATATATAAATTATAAAAATAACTAATAAAATAATATCAAAAATCTATAACTTGCCAAATGGATGTACAATAAAATAGCTAGCCACCTTTTATATTAGTATAGATAATTATAAAAAGAAAAATACTAAGAAAAAGAAAAAACTAAGGAATACTGTTCGGTATCCCCAATTTCACGTCCAAAAATTATAACTCAAATATAAAATTAAAATAATGTTCAAAAAAAAAAAAATAACAAGCTCACAGAGAGTACCCAAAAAAAATATATAAAATTAACAGTTAAAAAGAAGAAGAAGAAGATAATGGCACAGCACAAAACTAGAGTAACGGACTGGAGTGGGTCCCAGTGAGGAAAAGCGTGCTCTGTCATACGGTCGTGTTCGTGGACCATTACTGTCTCTTTCCACCTTCCTCTTTGAAATATATACTTTTTTTTTAGTTAAAAAATCCTATTAAATTATAAAAAAATAAATAATAAAACCAAGAAATTGGAAAACCACAGATTAGAGAACACAACAGAGAGCATATATATATTTGTTATATATAGAGAGAGAGGGTGTTTCAATTTGGTTCCTCAGAGATCTAAATATATATATATACATCTCATGCAGCATAATAGTGGATTTCTTTGTAACGTTTACTTTTGAGGGTGACAAGGACGAAATAAAGGACTCTGATCAGTCACACCAGTTTGGTTTTGCTATTGAAATGGATTCCAACAATGACAAGTACATCTCTCCCCTTCTCTCTATCTGGGTCTTTGTTTTCTGGAAAACACACTCTTTAGAAAACTGCATTTATGTCTTTTTTTTATGCTCTTTTTTTAAATAATTTTTTTATGCTCAGAGACGAAATGGGTTCCCATCAGTTTGCTGGGATTTTACTTGCAATTTTTTTTTTTTTTTAATTTAGTTGGTTATATATGGGGTTGTTGATGTTCATTTTCTCCTGTTTGTGCATTTTTATTTTAACTATTGGTAGCAAATGCTGGAAAACAGTTATGCCATCGATTTTATAATTTTCTGTTCGTGGTCTTTATTTGCTCTTAAGATTGTTTGATTTATAAGAGATTTTATGGATAGAGAAAGGATGGTGATGATGTTGGTGGGTCATAATTTTTTTCCCATTTTTTCTCTATATTTTTTTTTTTGACCTTTTCTTTGTTTTCTTCCGCAGATATTCCTAGACTAATGTGTTTAGGAGTCCCATGTTGAATAATGTGCTCAACTGTGATGCTTTTCCGCCTAATAGGCTAGTCTTTTGGATTGGCCTTTCCTCGGACTTAAATTGTAGCAATTGACACTTCAAAAGAGAATTAGGCTACCCGTAGGCTAGATTAAGGCATGCTACAGTCTGGTGGGATTTTGTATCAAGTACCGGTAGATGAGTGAAGCCGTGGAAGGGTAAAAAGGTTAGCACCCAAAAGGGGAAGGGCTACCACATGGGCCACCGTCGATACAGTGAAGCCGCATTGGACAATGTCATTAACAGATTAAAGAAAACCACTTAAACATATACTATGATTGCTTTCTAACATAGAATCTGATGTTTCTATTCCTTTTTATTTGTCTGGTGGTTTGGTTTATACCACACAGTTTACCATATGGCCAATCAATCTTGATCCATTTACTTTCAGTTGTCTTGTCTGTTGTTCTAATTATGATGTGTGTAACCATTGTCTGGAAACTGAGCTCATCCTACCCCTTGTGACTTTTCCACATTGGTTCTTGGCACTGGCTTATTTTGTGTTTGTTCCACATTTTTTTATTGTTGCATGATAACCATTTTCTTTTTGCTCCATGTTAAATGGTGCTAGGGAGCCATGGGATTGGCATAAGGAGGATTTTTTGTCTCCAAAAGACTTCCCGATCTGCGTAAGTCCCACTTGTGATTTTAAGTTACTTCCTATAAATAATTATGCATGACAAAATCTTGTTGTTTGAGCAGACATTTCACAACCATTGAGGAATGAAGTTCCTCAAAATGGAGAAGATCTTTCTTACATGTTTGATGATGAAACAACGCCTGTTAAGGCTTTGGGATTTTGCATACAATGTCAATAATAGTGGTAAGGAAATTCTCTAGCAGGCAGCTTTCTCGCATGTCTTGTGATCAATATGTGCAACTTGATTATAGTTTTCTTTTTCCTCTTTATTACTATTATTATTGTTGTCCTTTTTTAATTCAAATAAGGTAAATTTCAGAATCAAATCAGATGCAAAGGAACTGGAGGAATGTAAGGAAACTACTTCGCAAGTCAAGAGACGGCGGATGCTACAATTCAAAAGCCAAGATGCGAATCATTCCATTTCCAATGAACAGATGTCTTCAGATTGTTTGAAACTAAATGTCAGTTTCCCTGTAGGCGACGTTTCACACCCATAGCACGTTAGGTGGTTTTACCGATATGAGAAAGACAAAGTGCCATTCTGATTTGGTTTTTTCTTCCGTAAATTTAATGTTGATATTACCACAATGTTGTTTAGGGAAGGAATACATCCTTAGTGTAGCTTGTTATAGTTCTTTCTAGCAGATTTCTCTTTGTGAGATTAGACTTCATAACTATCCTTGATGAAATAATTAGTGCCGCATTGGTTGATCTTACCACCTTGTATGAAATCATGCTTATTTAAAGTTTTTCTGCTGCAAGTTTAGTCTAAACCTTATGATGGCTTGGTATAGATGCCTGTATTAACTTAAACATTTGGGATGACTATTAAAGCTTGTGAAGTTTTCGGTTCAAATCTTTGTGTCAGACTCTATTCCGTCCTTTATAGTAATTATTTATTCATATATTCCTATTTTGCATGAGTCATCTCTATTGTTATGGGTGTCCTACATATAATGGGAAGCGTACCTGTGTTTTGGCTTGATTAAAGATCTTGATTCTTTTCAGATGTCGTCAAGTGTTCATGATTTTCAGAGTGGCATTTACAAACAATGCTGTTAATTTTACATCTTGTTCTTGTCAAGTGTTCCGTAGTACTGTGTTGCTTTCTAATGTGATGTTAGAGTTAATAATTGTACCAGAGTTGTAGATTTGCCTGATTGTAAGGCTGTTACATTATGTATATAGGGGAAGGGGAGGACTCAAATGAGGATGTTTTTCCAGAAGTGTCGCAATGGTTGTCTGGGGAATCAGGTTTGCCTTTGCGATATTCTGCTTTGAATTATTTTTTAGATCGCTTTGATAATTTATTTGAATCTTTATTTCTTATTTTCCCTCTAATTGCAATGAAATATGAATTAGGAAATACATCAGCCTCTATTTATGGAGGACCTTGAGTCAGCTGAAGGGTGGCTTGCAGATTGCTTTAAGGATGTTGAAATGCAACTATGTCCTGATGATTTGTATGCCTCTAAGGACTAGCACTAATTTAGCAACATATATTTGTTTTGTACAAAATAATCTGATCATTATGTTGTTTGACTCAGAATTTTTCTGGGGCAGATGATGTTCATATTGATGTTGCAGGTATATGACATTGTTTTGCGATCTACTTTTGCCTTCTAGTTTTGTTTCTTTTTCCCTTTATTCTTTCCTCTATGCATTAAATCTTATTTGAAAATTATATTCTACTGCAGAGCTGTGTGACTTCCCACCAGCATTTGAACAAAATGTGGCTCAGCAGAAAGGGTCATTCAAACCCCAAAATATTATCTTTTAAAGGTTTGACTTTCTCTTGATATTCTTGTTCTTGCTAGTTTAATTGCACTCTGTTTGCTTAATTTACATTATGTTAATTCTCTTGCATGCTATCTATGCTGTATTGTAATGCACTCAAAGATGTGAGAAGTTAGTGTTTTACATGAATAGTGTTTTTATTCCTAAAGTTGGTCTTCGATACTGTCAAACGCAAAAAATATCCTCATGCCAGGAATTGTAGTAGATAATAGTTAAAGGCTGAACTTAGGTAAAGTTTCTTGAGTACTTGTTTTGTTGTTCTCATAAACAGCTCATGAATGAAACTTAAAAAGTAGAACGCATGTTATATTTTTTTGTCTAGAATAGCACCCAAGGGCCCGTTTGCCTTGTTTTCAAGTTTCTGTTTTATTTCCTATTTTCATTAATAACTGCAAAATGTCATGTTGTTTTCATTTTGTTTCTGTTTCCAAAGTGCTCAAACAAGATGACATTTGTAATTATCAACGAAAAAGGAAACTGAAAACAAAACAAATGGGACCTAAATAACTTCACCTAAGTTTTTGTCAAGTAGTTGATGGCACAAAAATTTGTTACATGAAACAAATTCACCACTTTTACATGTATAGGTAGGAAATCTCTTATCCGAGCTCCGACAAAGATAGCTTCTTCTGTGGCCTATCCATTTGCCTTCATTAAACCCAGTGGTGCCCATGGAGATGTCACTCTGAAGGAGATAAATCAGCGCATTCAGACTCCACCTCCTTCGAAATCAAAGCAAAGAGGCGAGGATCTATTAGCATACCCCAAATCAGCCTTTTCAGGAAGCCTGTTGTTGGCAAAACAAGAATTCGCACTGAAGGGGGAAAGGAAGCATCACAATTATGAGAACTAAAGGCTAGTAAGTTGTTCGGTAGTGTTACTTTTTGTCTCACCCCATTAACATATGGGGTTGACTTCATTTTCTGTAATATGTCTGGCAGATTATAGTTGATACTTGATACTGCAATTTCGTTTTGGTTATTGAAATCCATAGATCACACCACCTTAGTGTTTATATCCTCGTTGGGGGTCTTGATATCTTGTAGCTGTTCTCTTGGTACATGTTTTTGTTGGAGCTAAGTTTGTAATGAGAATCTTGATCTTGATATCAATCCCCACAACCTTGGCATATGATTATGAATGACAAGCTCTCTAAGCTTGGTGCTTAGTTTTTTGTAATTGAATCAAAGAGATTTTAGTTTTATGCCTTGTTTTGTAAGTTTTGCATCTCATACTCGGTTGCATTTGTTAAAGATTTTTTTTTTGTCTAAACCCAAGTGTATCCCAACGACAATGAAAGACTAATCGTTTTTATGGGGTGTGGCTCCTGCCAAGCATTATTTTAACACCGTCAAGAATCAAACTCTGGAGCAAACCGAGGTCGATCCCTAAGTGTTCCAGTAAGGTGCTTTACAACCACGGGGCCAAGAGGCTAGGTTATTTGTTAAAGAAATTGCATATATTTTTCTATTTTTATTTTTTTATGATAAAATGGATTCCCTCAAATAAAAGTGCAATTGGCACTTACAATTCTAGTAAAAATAATAATAGGCATGTCAATAAAAAGAAAATAGATACAGGCTTTGCTTAAAACTAACCTATAATCTAAGGCATTGTTCCTAGTCTATAGCCTGTTGATGACGCATCCTTCACTATGAAGACTGTTCCTATCATGGGTTTGCACCCATCCCACTTCACACTCAAGTTAGACAAGCGACTTGTGCAGCTCGTGGCAACGCCCAATCATTTGGCCCAAGTATAAGGCGCTCAACTTGAAGGAATCAATACCCGCCAGGGCAATGTGTGGTCATCCCGTGATTGAGAACCGCAGACGTGCCTCGGACAAGTAGCATAGTTAACGGGGAAGAGATCCCATCGAGTACTCTGCACCCGTGTAAAATGCTTGACGATTCTACCCGGACTTTGACCAAGTACTCCACTTACTCTACCATGAACCCTCTACCGAAGTAACGAGGACAAGGCTTGGACATAATAGAGATCGAGTACTTTGCCTACTCTGCACTCGGCGAGCACCTCATACACTAGGGAAAGTCGGAAGCCACACATCCAAGGATAGAACATACCCGCCGGAGTGCCTCGAGCAACCTACTCGATCCGGAATATAGCAGGATAAAATACTTTGCACTAGGACTCACCCGTAGGCCATCAAGTACCTCTAACGTCTCTCGCACACCCAACCAATGTACTAGATTACCCTCGAGGATCTGTGTGTCCCCAAACGTTAGTGGGCAAACGTAACAATCCCTTCTAGAAGGACACACGACGCAAAAGCATTAGAGACTCAAAATGACTCATCCGTAATACCTACTAACGGTCTGAGGGGAGGATGACCATGTGACGTACCGAAAAGACTCCGTCTTCAATGCTTAATATGCAAATTGACCATACTTCTATGATGTCTATTCTTTCCATTTTGCACAAGGACTGGAAGCCCCAAATCCGGGAGGTTATTTTATCAGGAATAGCTCATTCTGTCTATGCAATATGGTCTAGCAGGAATGGAATCAAGTTCAGTAACAGGAAAATTTCCTTTAAAGCAGCAACCAGACAGGCTTTTGGAAGCATTTCATTGACAGGAAGCATTGCTGTCAGTTCTGGTTTTGTTAATGTTGCTAAGAAGTATATTTTGGAGAACTTTAAGGTTTCAGACTTTCAGTCAATATCAGGAAAGCTCCCAGCATCAAGGAAGTCATTTGGAAAGCTCCTAGTTTCAACTGGATCAGTTAAACTCAGATGAATTGGCCAAAGGAACTCCTGGACCTGCAGCCTGTGGGGGAATATTTAGGGACAAGCATGCTGCTTCTTTAGGTTGTTTTGCCATGAATATTGGCAATGCTTATTATGCTTTGCAAGCCGAATTATCAGGCATTATTGTCGGAGTGGAGACAGCTTTGCAAAAAAATTGGTTCCCTTTAAGGCTGGAGTGTGATTCAGTATTAGCCATTCAAGCCTTCCAGTAATCACAGCATTGTATCTTGGCACATTCGAAGTAGATGGAAGAACATGCTGCTTTTGGCAAAAAGGAGACACTTTGTGTACTCTCATGTATATAGAGAAGCTAATGCTTGTGCAGACAGATTAACAAACTATGGGATAGTTGAGGGATTGGTATGGTGGAATATCATCCCAGAGTTCATTCTGGAAAATTTTTTCTTGGATAGAATTAGTTTTCCTACTATGTATAGATTCAATTGATTCTTTATGGGTAAGGCTATAGTCCCCCCATTTTTTGTATTCTTTTTTCCTTTATTAATAAATTCATGGTGTGCTGCAAACGATAGGTTTTGCTAGGGGTGTCAACCTAGTTGGGATACCTAGTAGAACAGTGATACATTTGCATGTCATTATATATATATATATATATATATCAATCAGAATTCAACATTTGTTCATGGTATGAGTTGCTTTATTTAAGGAAATTAGGGTAAGAATTCAAACTTTTTAATGTGTTATCAATTTCTGATTTGTTGATTGTGTAAAAAAAAAATGACAATATATATCTATTGCGTTTGATTTGCAAAAATTCAGCGGACTGGACAACACAAAAAATTTTGTGCCTTGTTTGATTTGAAAAGTGATCAGGGGACATGACAAAAAAGGTGGTGAGGGCGGACAAAAACCCAAAATTTTGTCCCCATCAAACCATGGGACAAAAGTTGTCCCACAGATGTACTAATAAAAACAAAAATTATCCTTACATCTCTCTCTCTCTCTCTCTCTCTCCCCTCTCTCTCCTCTCTTCTCTCTCTCTCCCTCTCTCCTCTCTATCTTTCTCTCCTCTTTCTTTCCTCTCTCTCATCTCCTCCCTCTCTCTCCTCTCTCCTCTCTCTTTCTTTCCTCTTTCTCCCTCTCTCTCTCCTCTCTCCTCTCTATCTCTTTCTCTCCTCTCTCTGCCTCTCTCTCTCTACATAATTATACAAAATTATATATTGTATATTTATATATTAAATAATATATATTATAAAGGATATTAGGTAAATTTAATATTATTTTGTTTGTGCTGCCCATTATCCATCAAACAATGTACAAGACAAAGAATTGCCCCGCAACTCAGCTGATTTGTGTCCCTTTGTCGCTTTCTGCGTGTTGTCGGGGATACTGTAGAAATCAAACGCACTTAAATCTTTAAATTATTTATTGGAATTTCTAGTACCTTGGAAGATTTGAGTGATTTGGTTCAGTGATATCTTGACCAATAGATGAATAGTAGTGTATTTAATAAAATCAAGTCAAAGTCTTTTTTTTTTTTTTGTCAAAGTAATCTTTTGTCATCTCTATACGTGACCTGATTTTCAATTCGGTCCCTATACATAAAGTTATCCAATTTGGTCCTCATCACTGTGACCTGGTTTTCAATTTGGTCTCACACCTAATTGGTCCCTATAAGAGGGACCAAATTGCAAATTATTATCACATGTAGTAGGGACCAAATTGCCAAATTATTATCACATGTAGGGATCAAATTGAAAATAATTGAGCATGTAAGGATCGATTTCAAATTTTTTTTTATTGAATTGGTCCCTACATGTGACAATAATTATAGGGGATAATTAGCGGTGAAATCAATTGAAAATCGAGTCACGTATAGGGACTAAATCGACAACTTTTTACGATAATGACCAAATTAAAAATCATGCCACGATAGGGATCAAACATTCTTTAACCTTTTTTTTTTTTACCTTAAAACTGTTGCTTTTACATGTGTCCCTATTACCTAAATATGTTTTTTACTTCAAAATTTATTTGATTAGTTAAAATTAAAAATTAAAAAAAATGATAATTTTTTTAAAAAACACGTTTATTTTCATTTTGCACGAGATCAGATTGTTACCATGTGAACCCCCAACCCCCTTCACCCCAAGTTCGGTCCCTATCGTCGTGAACCTCAACTTGATCGTCTCGATAGTTGATTTGTTTCCAGTTCTCCTCTTCGACACACACACATCAGTATGAATTTTGTATTGCTATTTATACTGAACTCAGTATTTGTTGGTGTTTTGGAACTTAGGTTGGTGGTGTTACATAGAGGGAGGTGTTGCTGGTTTTGGACTTGCAGTGTTGGCATACCTAGTTACATAGGGAGATGGCTTGAATATGGATAGTGAAAATGGAGAAATTGTGAGAATGGAATGGGTTCCACAACTACTTTACAAAAACCGTTTTCTGTGCAATCAAAAAAAATGTTGAACTGCTTCTGATTTTTTGTTACTTTTTTAAAATAAAAAGGTAGCGGCATTGGTAGGTTACGAACCCAGAACCAAGCAGCATTTGATAAAAGTACTAACCACTAGACCGAAATTGTAATTTTATAGATCTCCCTCCCTAATTATACTTAACATTGAAAATTCATAAATGCTCTGTTACTAACGCTGAATATATTTCAAATTTGTAAAGTATTTAACAACTATCATTAGTGAGAAATGTAATAGCGACCATCAGACTAACATTCATGTTTAGCAATTTTATCTCTTTTACATATATTTAATCTATTGTTATTTATTATTTAACCACATTAAAATAATTTACAGTTCATATGAGTGATATTAACTAAAAATATTATTATTTATTTTTATTTAAATATTTGATAATGCTTGTTTTTAATTAAAAAACATTGTTCTTTTATTTGAAAATATATTTTTAAACATGATTATGTCACAAAGCAATACTATATTGGATAACTCAACTAAGTCCTCCATAGGCCAAGATATCCCAAGATGATTTTTTGTTTTGTTTTTCACTCCAAAGACAGGGTTCAAGGTTGTTGCAGGTATTTGAAGCTCATTCTTTTTTTTCTTAAAAAAAAAAAAAAAAGACGATATGATTGGGTTTCAAGCAAAGAGATAATGGGATGACTCAACTAAATCCTCCGTAGGTCAAGATGACTCAAGATGATTTTTTTTTATTTTTTATATTTCGCTCAAAGCTAATATTAAAGGTTATTATGGTTAAGTAAAGGTATTTGGAAGCTCAACCTATTTTATTTTTTAAATTAATCCTTTTAGAACACAATATGGTTATGTTAAAGCAAGTAGATAGTGGATGACACCCAACTATATGTCCTCCGTGAGGTCAAGATGCCCCAAATTGTTTTTTTAATTTTTTATTTTCCACTCCAAAGCAGGTTAAAGGTTATCAAGGATGAGTTAGGGTATTTGGAAGTTCATTTAGTTTTTAAAAAAAAAAAAATTAGAAGACAATATGATTATGTCAATGAAAGGATGATATAGTGGATTACCCAACCGATTAGTCCAAAATAGGGCAAGGATAAAAGTTCAATTTTTTGAAGCTCACTTTTAATTTTTAAAAACTTATTTAATTTTTTTAAAAGACAATTCCTTAAAACTGTTATTTATTATTTAACCAAATTAAAAAAAATATATACTATTGCTGTGAGTGATATTAACTAAGAAATTTGTTATTTATTGTTTTTATTTAAAATATCCAATAATAATTATTTGAATTAAATAATATTATTCTTTTATTTGAAAATCTACTTATTTGGAAGCTCATTCTATTATTTTATAAAAATAAATCTTTTAGAAGACGATATGGTCACGTCGTGAAAAGCAGGTGGTATAGTGGATGACACAGCTAAGTCATTCCACAGGCCAAAATGTCCTAAGATCATTTTTTATTTTTTATTTTAACTCCAAAACTAAGTTTAAAAGGTATTAGAGTTAAGTTAGGATATTTGGAATCTCATTTCTAGTTTTAAAAATTATTTAAGATTATTTTAAAAGACAATATGCTTATGCAATGAAAGCAAGAATATAGTTATTCTTTTTAATGAGATATTGAAAATTGTTATAAGACGACTGGTTATGTCACAGAGCAAGACTATATGGATGACTCAATTATATCCTCCTTAAAAATATAATATTAAATCCTATATATATATATATATATATATAATAAAATATAGTAAATATTAATTATTAAAAACCAAAATATAGATTATCTAAAATATAATAAAAATTTTAATATTAAAAATAAAAATAAAATATAGTAATTGATTCGTTCGTTTCTAGAATCATTCGGTCCCGAACCGAACCAATTATCATCGATTTGGTTTGATTCGGTTCGTGACCAATGAACACCAAAAAAATTTGAACCAATTCAATTGGTTGGTTCTGACCGGATTCATCGGGTAGATCCGTACCAATGAACACCCTAACCTAACTTAGCCTCCATAGGCCAAGATGTCCGCAGAGATGATTTTTAAAGTTCACCTCAAGGTAGGGTAAGTGTTATAAAGGTTGAGTTAGGGTACTTGGAAGTCATTCTATTTTACAAAAAAATAAAAAAATTAGAAGACCATGGTTATGACATGAAAGCAGTAATATAATTTATATCTATTATTTATTAGTTAATATTGATTGTCATGTGATCACTCGAAAATTTAAAAATGCATATGATTTATGGCATAATAATTTGATCATTCATGTATGGATCCAAATGTTTAAATTTACTTCTCCCATTAAACCTAATGATAACACCATTTATTACTAAGTGTAGCCATATTAATTACAGAAATATTCATTTAGTTTTATTGGTAATAATACTATATTTAATTAATTAGTAATAGTTTTAAATATTTATATTTTTTTGAAAGAAGTTTTAAATATTTATATAAAACATATTTGCATATGTAGATATCTAAAATGTGAATTATCTTTAATTCACGTTTAATGAATTTTTAATAAATAAATCCAATTTACTAACATAATATAATGAAATCTACAATAAAATTAAAAGATAGGTTAGTTTTAAAACGTATTGATAAGTATGAAATTTATATTACCCTGATGGTTTGGCGTGTATCCTTTTAATTTTTGGTGCATGAGTTTCGAATCCGAACTTGTTTCACCTTCTCCTGCAATGAAGTACGGCTGGCTTTAGGGTGAGGGAGTAAACTATGTAACCAAGCGATTTGATTTAAATAATCTTTATAATCTCTACATTTGATACACAAAAGATAAATTTACCTTGAAACATGTGCTTAGTCCCCACGTGTTTTAGTTATGCGAGAATAATTATAATATAAGTAATGGAACCCTAGATAAGTTTTTCGTTAGACTCCTTTGAGAAAATACGTATCCATCCTTGTAGACGACTGCTCTAATTTTTGGTAAAGTTTATTTATTTATTTAATTGAGT
The DNA here is from genome assembly GCA_030762895.1 of Sophora flavescens. Classification (NCBI taxonomy): domain Eukaryota; kingdom Viridiplantae; phylum Streptophyta; class Magnoliopsida; order Fabales; family Fabaceae; genus Sophora; species Sophora flavescens. The sequence goes on from JAUPTC010000965.1 coordinate 28,210, forward strand.
ATCATTCTTTGGGTATACGAGGCACTAAATGTTTACTAGTTGAATCAAGATAACTTACTTAGATCACAAGAATCAAAGACTTGATAGAGAATGTCTCACTTGCCACCACGTCAGTCTGAATAATTGGTAGGATGGAATGAACTCGAAAGATAAAATAATCAGTAGAGGCAGGTCTCTAAATTTTACGTCACCCGGACGGGAGATTATGATAACTCCTTCGAGGTATAACAAGTCCAAAGACTAAGCGAGAAGAGAGATGCAGACACACCCATTATTTTTTTAAGCCGTTAAATTAAAAACATATTTTAATTACTTAATATAGCTAACATGAAAATACATAAAAATTAAAACCTAACTTATAAAGTATACAACTTCATATAGAATGACATATCACAATATAGTATATACATTTTACAAACACTATTGAGGATATCCTACAAATAGAATCCACGCAGGCATATACTTGTGGCTAAAAATCAAACGAGACGGAAAATAATAAAAATACGCATCACGACGGACTGGCCACAACTAACTAGACCCCAATCACCATGGGTCATGATAGTCCTCCAACCTCCAGGTTCGTAGGAGTTCCATCCATCCTCTGGTTACAGCCATCCACGTGAATCTACCAATGCATCCCGCTGGGAAATAAAATACAACACATAGAAATATACAGGGGATAAGCAAGCAGCCTACCATCAAAAAGTGGAAAAAGAGTCATAGTAATTATGGTCTGAGATTGTCACGGACAATCAACACACATAACTAACTAATCATCTCGGGAAATATATATCATCATCCCCATACTAAAATAATCTAACACTTTATTTTAACGTAACCTTCTAACCATATCACCGTGTCTTCACGTTAACGGCCCTTACCCTCCTGTCACCATCCCTCATTGCATCGGGCACACTCTCATTTCCAGAAGGATGTTCCCACCTAGTGCCGCTCCATTCCCGGTAGGTGTTCCCTTATTTCGTTATAAAGTGGAAGTGGTCTACATGATAACCTTGATTTCACGGTATTATATTAACAATACACGTATGTTTTCGTGTATTATATTACCAATACAGGGTATTATATACAATACACGGATGTCCTTGTGTATATATCAGCAATCACCCTTTTGTCCTGTGTATTATATTACCATAATACACGAACTGGACAACAACACCTATCTTGAATCTAAATCAACCGTTTTAACAACATCCTAAAGTGCCTTAACCTTCCATTAGAACTTGACACATATTCTATGCCATAACACCTCTCTAACATACATCATCTAAGTTAGGCACTTCTAAATCATCATTATCTCCACGAAACAATCATCTTTAGACAACATATATATATATTTCTTAAAAACCACTAAGAATAATACAAACCAGCAAATCATGCATAACACAATATCAATCAAAAATATTCCTATATCACCAATCATAGCACAAAATCAGTTCAATAAAGGTAATAAAATAAAATCAACCATCATAATATAAAATCAACCTAATATGGAAGTAATCCTCTAATCCTCGGATGGCTTGGTTTTAGGAAAAGGTTTCCAATGTGATTTTGGTTTTGTTTATTCACCGACTACTAGTAAGGTTTAGGTCGCCCTACACAATTATTTATAATCTTACTTATCATTACACCGATAGGTTTGGTTCTTTTTCCCATCAGGTTATCACTTAGGAACTCCGAACTCTAGGTTCGTTGTCACACCAGCATACTACCCACCTTCAACCGATCAACATAATAAATCCAATAAATCAAACAAACTCATCTATGTTCTCTTTGGGCTAGCTTTGCCATTTAATTCCAAATAGAGTTAGATTTTCTCAACATAAGCCTTTGGATACTTAATACTTAGGTTCTTAGGTAACTGCAGTGATAATTGTTATAACTTGAAAATATGCATAAAAATCATCCAACCACTTAGGTAAGTTTTACTTGTATTACAAAAATAGATATAACTAACTTTCCAATCTCTCTTGTGACTTATCCAAATGTACATGTTCTCGTGTTCATTTATCATATCGAAATTAAACAAAAACTTGTGCTCACAACTACTGGTAGGTTCAATATCATAGTGTGATAAATAGCTGTGAAATCTTAAACTTTCTAACTTAGACTGTGAACGAACTGGATAAGAGCTAAGTCTGCGATCATTTTTTGAAAATGAAAACAAAGGATCTCAGTACCATAACTCTTCAGACTGCTCATAGGATTTATAGGGTTACAATCTATAAACTCTCAAATCTTCAGATTTATCATCCAAATATTTCATTCAGCTTCAAGTCCATGATCATTTTCGAAAACATTGAAACTAAATATTCCAATTTCTTAGACTTAGTATCCAAATATCTTATGGAGCTCAAGTCCATGATCATTTTGGAAAATAAGAAATAACACATCCTAGGTTCAATGACATAGAATAAACAAGCAAATCCCTTAAATCTTTCAATCTTGTAGACTTAGTATCCTTACATAATAAAGGGAGACCAGTCCACATCATTTCCAAACTAAACTCAAACATCCTTGCTCTAAAACATTTAAGCTTGCCTCACAGGATAATTTTAGGAAAAATATCTTTGTTTGATAACAACTCTGTGTTTCAAATCACAAGGGTAAGAAATGAAATCCATGCGAGGATCATATTCTAGAAAGTCGTTGCTAGTATCCTAGTCTTATACATATTTTCAGCCATCATAGGAAAACAAGCTATCAAACTTTCAATATTTATAGATTTAAGATCAAGAAATATTAGAAACTCAAATATATGATCATATTCCAAAAGTTGAAGCAAACCTCTGTGGCTGCTACACATGCTTAGCATCTTCGCCTTCATAGGGGAAGAGATAGTAGAGATTTTGTTTTACAAACTCTTAGTATGAAAATATGGTTAATATAAGACTATAGAAAGTGTCAATTCAAAAGGAGTTTTTTAACATTTTAGAGAGATTTTTAGAAGTTTAAATGGTATATAAAAATGATCTATATGCAGAAGATTACTCGTGGCATAAGTAAAGAATTTTTAATGAAGAACTTGCCGAAAAGACTAATAAAAATGGAAGTTTTAAGTGTTTGAAAAAGTTAAGAATAAAATAAGATGAAGTATCCATGAAGAAAATGAGATAAATGAAGATGAGTGATGATTATATAGAGGAGTGAGAAAGAGCATCAGAAATTTCCGAGAGTAGGATTTAGCTTCGAGTATACAGTTTTGTCTTTAAGACTTGTCTGGTCAGCGTGAAAGAGAAAAAAGGTTTTCTAATATAATACGTTATAATTCAAAAAGGTCATCAAGACCACTTTTAGACGTGGCTTAGGCCATCCCTAGCAAATCACCTCATTCTCACATGTCACCTCATCACTTTGGTAAGGTTCCTACTTTGGCTTCCCATTATATCTAATGTTTCGATCAGATTGTCCATTGAAAATATATTTTATTTTATTTTCAATTCAATTTTCAAAATTTCCACATCGCAACAAACATCACAAAACACTAAAATGTTTCGCTTCACTATTAAAATAGGTTTTC
>JAUPTC010000966.1:0-31738 GCA_030762895.1 Sophora flavescens
TGGAGGCATTAGGATTTATCACTGGTTGTGCCGGCAGCTGGGTTATCCCTTGACCTTGCTGTATGTTATTCATGGATGTGGCCAGCTGTCCAATCTGTGTCCTCAAATCTTGAATGCTAGCATCTGTTCGCTGCTGAAACTGTGCCTGTGAAGCTGCAACCTGTCCAACCTGCTGCTGAAGCTGGAGGTTGTTGGCGGCCAATTGCTTGAGCATATCCTCTAGGGAAGGTCCAGAAGGTGCAGAAGTAGTCACTTGGGGAGGATTCTGTGGTGCTGCCATCGGTTGTTGTTGGGATGAGTTCCCATACCGAAGATTAGGATGATTCCTCCAATTGGGATGGTACCTATTGGTAGAGAGGTCTGGAGTGCTGTACCGATTCTGACTGTTTCCTTGATTATATGGATTTACTGCATAAGCTTGAGACACATCATTGACGAACTCTTCTCTCTGGATGGGGCATGGATCATATGGGTGCTCAGGAGAGTTGCACATGCTACATAACCTTGCAAGTTGAACCCTGTCTATTGCCAATTGCCTTACAAAAGAAGTCAGCTCATCCATTCTATTCTCAAGGGCCTGGTTGGACGAGGAACTGTGGACCTCATGCACACCTCTTGTCTCAACTGAATTTCTTCTGGTAGTAAACTGCTGGGAATTCAGTGACATATTCTCAATGAGTTGCTTGGCAGCAGCTGGGGTCTTATCAACAAGCGCCCCCCCCACTAGCAGCATCCAAAAGATTCCTATCCATCGACAGTAATCCTTCATAAAAGTACTGGATAAGGAGCTGTTCAGAAATCTGATGCTGGGGGCAACTGGATACCAAATGCTTGAATCTTTCCCAATATTCAGCTAGCGACTCATTCCCTTGCCTGATGCCACATATTTCTTTCCTTATTGACGCAGCTCTGGAAGCAGGAAAATATCTTTCTAAGAAAACCCTCTTCAAATCATTCCAAGTGGTGATAGAGTTCGGCTCAAGATATAACAGCCAATCCTTTGCAGCTCCCTAGAGTGAGAACGGAAAAGCTTTCAGCTTGATACTATCATCAGTTACTCCCTCTGATCTCGAGGTTGTGGAGCAGACAACTTGGAATTCCTTCAAGTGCTTGTGTGGATCCTCACCTGCAAGACCATTAAACTTTGGCAACAAGTGAATGAAACCAGATTTTAGTTCAAAAGGAGTATCAGCACCAGGATATGAAATACACAATCCATTATAATTTACATCAGGGGCAGCAAGCTGTCTTAATGTCCTTTGGTCTCCCATGTTTTCAAAACCAGTTTTGGAATTAGAATCACTACTAGTGCTAGCCCGAAATTCTCTACGGAGTGTGTGCAGTGTTCTTTCAATTTCCGGATCAAAATCACACAGTTTAGGCCAATTGGACCTAGTAGCCAGACCAATTCAAAACAAAAACGAAAATAAAAGAAAAAGGAAAGAAAGAAAAAAAAATGGGAAAATAACAAATAAGAGTCCCCGGCAACGGCGCCAATTTTTAGTCGTATTTGTTGTTGCACGCGCCAAAAAGAACGAGCGGTTTTTAAAACTGTAGTTTAGGGCGACAACTCGGATGTCGTCTCACAAGGACTCTCGAAGTGTTATTTATCACAAAATTCAGCTTTGGGGGGGGGGTTGGTTTGGATGCAATCAAAGAAAATAAAGCAATGAAAACAAGGCAATTCAAAGAGATTATCAAGTAGCAAAATACGATTAATCTACTGTTCTCGAATTTCCAACTATCATCGGTTCATGTATTTCCAAGCCCTAAGAAATTGTAATCCCCTTTCAGTTGTAGCAACAATTAACAATGCAATCGCTACTACGGATATATGTTCCTATTCCTGAAATAACAAACGGGGTTAAGCCCTCATGAACTAACGAACATGAATGAACACACGCGAAATAACAAACGCGATTAAGTATAGGAACATAACATCACTGTAACGAATCAATACAACACTATACACTCCTGAAATAACAAACAGAAATGTATAATATAGTATTGAAAAGGGAAAAGCAAGTAAAGTAGGAATTACAAAACCTCAAGTATATGGAATTCTCATACAGTAGATTAATCTAAGAAATTAGTTCTCCATGACAATAACGAAATACATAGAAAATATGTAAAACTATGGAGAAGCAAAAGTCTTTTCAAGCTGTTTAGAATGGCAATTTATACTATTCAGAAATTAAGTCCACTCGCGAGGCGAGTACACCTTCGCGAGGCGAATATTGTGAAAAGTCAGCAACGTTTGGTCTTCTCGCGGGGCGAAGGACCACTCACGCGGAGAGACTCTTCAAGTTCAAAACTGTCACAGCCGTGACCTTCAGCATGGTTAAACCGTGATAGCTTATGGTCTTCCAGGGTTGGATTACACGCGAGGCGACACAGAAACCTTGCATTTTCCTGGAACAGTCAGCCTTCGGGGTCGCGAGGCGAGAAAAGTAGTCGCGGGGAGAACCAGAGAGGATGACATTTTCACTGGTCTGCTGGCTTTCAGGTTCGCGAGGCGAAGAAACCCTCGCGAGGCGAATCCCCTGTTTCTTTATTCTCTTGACTTCCAACTTAACCTGAAAACAAAGACATAGCTATAAGTGCATTATTTGACTCAAAACTGGCTAAATTAACCTAAAACTACTTTAGAGACTCAAAACCTTGCTTGAGGACAATATAATCTAATTTGGGTGAAAATAGGATATAATTTGCACAAAACCCTGGTCATACTAGCCATAAAACTAGATGAGCCAGAGGCTTATCAATGGCAAACACCAAATCCTCTGAAAGCGCATCGGAAAGGATCCTCGTGATGTTGTTGGTTTTTAAAAATGTCGGCTTTCGATATTTACGAATGGCGTAGCTCCTCGACCTTTTCTGTGGATGGACGTGGTGTTAGGTGATGCCTTTCGGGGCGGAGCCGAAGCACCAAGAGACGGGTGATCGTCCTGAAGTGGCCTTGGAAGTGGTGGCAAAACCGGATCGACTAAAGGTGCATTAGAAAGGATCCTTACGATGTTGTTGGTTTTTGAAAATGTTGGCTTTCGATATTTATCAATTTCGTGGGGTACTCGATGTTGTGGTTAGGTTGTGGGTGCGCGGCTCCTCGACTTTTTATGTGGATGGATGTGGTGTTAGGTGATGCCTTCCGTGGCGGAGCCGAAGTACCAAGAGACGGGTGATCGTCCTGAAGTATCCTTGGAAGTGGTGGCAAACACCAGATCGACTGAAGGCGCATCAGAAAGGATCCTCGCGATTTTGTTGTTTTTGAAAAATGTTGGCTTTTGATAGTTTTCAATTTTGTGGGTTACACAATGATGTGGTGAGGCTGTGGGTGCGCGGCTTCTCGAACATGGTTGTGGATGGACGTGGTTTTAGGTGATGCCTTCCAGGGTGGAGCCGAAGAACAAAGAGACGGGTGATTGTCCTATAGTGGCCATGGAAGGGGTGGCAAAGGATGAAAGCGAATCGGAAAGGATCCTCGAGATGTTGTTGTTTTTTAAAAATTTTGGCTTTCGATATTTATGAATTTCGTGGGGTACTCGATGGTGTTGTGAGGCTGTGGGTGCGCTGCTCCTCGACCTTTTCTATGGATGGACGTGGTATTAGGTGCTGCCTTCCGGGGCGGATCTGAGCACCAAGAGACGGGTGATCGTCCTGAAGTGGATCGGGTGGCAAACACCAGATCAGATGAAGGCGCATCTGAAAGGATCCCCGTGATGTATTTGGTTTTTAAAAATGTTGTCTTTCGATATTTGTCAATTTCGTGGCATACTCGATTGTATGGTGATGCTGTGGGTGCGCGGCTCCTGCACCTTTTATATGGATGAACGTGGTGTTATGTGGTTCCTTCAGGGGCGGAGCCGAACAGCAAGAGACAGGTGATCGTCCTGAAGTGGCCTTGGAAGTGGTGGCAAAATACCAGATCGACTGAAGGCGCGTCGGAAATGATCCTTGCGATGTTATTAGTTTTCAAAAAAGTTGGCTTTTGATAGTTATCAATTTCGTGGGGTACTCAATGGTGTGGCGAGACTGTGGGTGCGTGGCTCCTCGACCTTGGTTGTGGATGGACGTGGTGTTAGGTGATGCCTTCGGGGGCGGAGAAGAAGCACCAACAGACGGGTGATCGTTTTGAAGTGGCATTGGAAGGGGTGGCAAACACCAGATCCGCTAAAGTGCATCTGAAAGGATCCTCGTGATGTTGTTGGTTTTTAAAAATGCTGTCTTTCGTTATTTATGAATTGCTCGGCTCCTCGACCTTTTATGTGGATGGATGTGGTGTTAGGTGATGCCTTCCGGGGCGGAGTCGAAGCACCGCATCACCTAGCACCAAGAGACGGGTGATCGTCCTGAAGTGGCCTTGGATTGGTGGGAAACACTGGATCGACTGAAGGTGCATCGGAAAGGATCCTTGCGATGTTGTTGGATTTTTAAAATGTTGGCTTTTGATATTTATCAATTTCATGGGGTACTCGATGGTGTGGAGAGGCCGTGGGTGCGCGGCTCCTCGACCTTTTCTGTTGATGGACGTGGTGTTAGGTGATGCCTTCCGGGGCGGAGCTGAAGCACCAAGAGGCGGGTGATCATCCTGAAGTGACCTTGGAAGTTGTGGCAAACACAGGATCGATTGAAGGTGCATCGGAAATGATCCTTGTGTTGTTCTTGTTTGTTAAAAATGTTGGCTTTCGATATTTATCAATTTTGTGGGGTACACGATGGTGTGGTGAGGCCGTGGGTGCACGGCTCCTCCACCTTTTCTGTGGTTGGACGTGGTGTTAGGTGATGCCTTCCGGGGCGAAGACGAAGCACCAAGAGATGGGTGATCGTCCTGAAGTGGCCTTGGAAGGGGTGGCAAACACCAGATCCACTGAAAGCATATCGGAAAGGATCCTCGTGATGTTGTTGGTTTTTAAAAATACTGCCTTTCGATATATTAGAATTGCGCGGCTCCTCGACCTTTTTTGTGGATGGACGTGGTGTTAGGTGATGCCTTCTGGGGCGGAGCCGAAGCCCCAAGAGATGGGTGATCGTCCTGAAGTGCCCTTGGAAGTGGTGGCAAACACCGGATCGACTGAAGGTGCATTGGAAAGGATCCTTGCGATGTTGTTGGTTTTTAAAAATGTTGGCTTTCGATGTTTATCAATTTCGTGGGGTACTGAATGGTGTGGTTAGGCTGTGGGTACGCAGCTCCTCGACCTTTTCTGTTGTTGGATGTGGTGTTAGGTGATGCCTTCCGGGGCTGAGCCGAAGCACCAAGAGACGGGTGATCGTCCTGAAGTGGCGTTGGAAGTGGTGGCAAACACTGGATCGACTGAAGGACCAACGGAATGGCTCCTCGTGATGTTGTTGGTTTTTAAAAATGTTGGCTTTCGATATTTATCAATTTCGTGGGGTACTTGATGGTGTGGTGAGGCTGTGGGTGCGCGGCTCCTTGATCTTTTCTGTGGATGGAAGTGGTGTTAGGTGATGCCTTCCGAGGTGGAGCTGAAGCACCAAGAGACGGGTGAGTACATCTGAAGTGGCCTTGGAAGTAGTAGCAAACACCGGATCGACTGAAGGCGGATCGGAAAGGATCCTTGCGATGTTATTGGTTCCAAAAAATGTTGGGTTTCGATATTTATCAATTTCGTGGGGTACTTGACGGTGTGGCGAGGTTGTGGGTGCGCGGCTCCTCGACTTTCGTTGTGGATGGACGTGGTGTTAGGTGATGCTTTCCGGGGCGGAATCGAAGCTCCAAGAGACGGGTCATCGTCCTGAAGTTGCCTTGGACGGGGTGACAAACACCAGATCACTTGAAGGCGCATCGGAAAGGATCCTTGCGATGTTGTTGGTTTTTAAAAATGTTTTCTTTCTATATTTATCAATTTCATGGGGTACTCGATGGTGTGGCGAGGTTGTGGGTGCGTGGTTCCTCGACCTTGGTTGTGGATGGACGTGGTGTTAGTAGATGCCTTCCGGGGCGGAGCCGAAACACCAAGAGACGGGTGATCGTCCTGAAGTGGCCTTGGATGGGGTGACAAACACCAGATCGGCTGAAGGCGCATCAGAAAGGATCCTCATGATGTTGTTGGTATTTTAAAATGTTGGCTTTCGATATTTATCAATTTGGTGGGGTACTCGATGGTGTGGTGAGGCTGTGGGGTCGCTGCTCCTCGACCATTTCTATGGATGGAGGTGGTGTTAGGTGATGCCTTCCGTGGCGGAGCATGATGAGTGTGATTACACCTCATATTTCATTGTCATTTTGCATGCATTTTCATATAGTTTAGGCATTTTTAATTTGATTTTTGTTAGTTTTTTCCTTGAAACGGGTAAGGCGGTTTCGTGGTGTTGTTTTGCAGAAATTAAGGATTAAATGCTTAGGATCAACCATGATGGAGCTTGGATGAAGATGGGGCTTGAAAAGTGAATAAAATGAGTCAAACAGAGCCCATCACGGCCTAGCCGTGATGCCTATCACGGCCATGATCGAGCAAAACTGAAAAGAAAGAAGGCAAAAGTCAGAACTGGTCACGGTCTAGCCGTGATGCCCATCACGGCCGTGACATGTCAGCTGAACCAGACCCTCAACAGGCAGAACTGATCACGGTCGTGACACGCATTACTTGGATCTGAAGCAACTGATTTGGATATGAATTTGTGTTTGATTGGGATTCAAACTTCCCTAATATATAAATAAGGCATCTGGGCAGAGACTAGAGCGGACTTTTGGGCAGCTACACTTAGGCAATAATTTAGGATCTCTCTTCCTCTTCTCCTCTTCTCTTATTTTTTATTTTATGTTTTTGTTAATCAAGCTTGTCATCACCATGGAAAGGCTTGAGTAGTAGTTTTAAATTCTAGGGATTGGGGCTGTGCCCAAGATCTGTTTTCATGTTATGAATTGATTTCGATTTCTTGTTAATTCGATTTTGCTTTAGATCTGATTTCTAGTGTTTTAATTACTCGTAAATTCGGTGGCCACTTATTTACGTGCCATAGATATTCTAAGGAGGAACCTAGCGGTGAACTTAGGTATCGGATCTATAAAATCAGACTTAGGACTGAAATCACGAGAGTTAGAAGCCGTCCTTCGAGGATTAACGAATTGTCACGAAACGCAAAGGGTCCAATCAAAATTCGACTACCATGAGAGTAGGGGTTGGTTTAATTGGGTACGGTTTTTGTAACCCGAGAGGGAGCATTAACTATTTGAGGATAAATTCGCCTTCAAGGCGATTTCGATAATTAACAAGGGTTAGTCAATTTAGTAACATAAACAATCTTGTTGGTAACCCAATTCCTAGGAATCCATTTAGATCTAAAAAACCATAAATTGATTTGCTTTCTGTTTTGCTTGATTGCATTCCTTATCCAAGTTATCTCTTATTTCAAAAATCCAAATATTTTTTTATACAGTCCTGTTTTATCATTTAACAATTAGTTGCAATTTGAGATCACAGTCTCTGTGGGATTGTTATATTTTTATTACTTAGCGACGAATCCGGTACACTTGACGGAATCGCACGTGCATCGTACGTCATCAAGTTTTTGGCGTCGTTGCCGGGGAATGTGCTTTCTCGAATCTCAATTTAATTTTTAAATTGTTTTTTTCTGGACCTTTTCTTTTTATTTAATTTTTAAATTAAAAAAAGATTTCTTTTTTCTTTCTAGAGTATCTATCTCCGTGTTTTTATGCAAAGATCCCTAAGTCTTGGAAACGTTAGTTAGGTCGACCTCGAAGTCGAAAGGACCTTTCATAGACGTAGGAGACAACAAAGAGAGAGAGAGAGGTTGATCCCCATTCCACTAATGGCGAATCTACCGGATACGAAACCACTGAAGGACTACGCAGCCCCAAATGCGAGGGGTTTGCGAACTGGGATTGCTAGGCCAGAGATTGAGGCGGAGAACTATACTATACCGCCTATGCTGATTAACATGATTAGGCAACATCAATTTGGAGGATTGCCCTCGGAGGACCCGTCTGACCACGTGGAGACATTCTTGGAGTTCACCGATGCAGTTAGAATTCAAGGCGCCCCGGTTGATGCTATTCGCTTGAGGTTGTTCCCCTCCTCTCTTACTGTAAAGGCGAAAGCTTGGCTGAAGCAAATACCCGCTAATACCTTGTCGACTTGGGACCAACTGGAGCAGGCATTCTTGGAGAAATTCTTCCCTCCATCCAAGACGGCTTACCTACGAACCCAGATCACCGACTTCTTTCAAAAGGACGGAGAATGCTTATCTGAAGCTTGGGATCGTTACAAGGGATTACTGGAGTCTTGCCCACATCATGGACTCGAGAGGTGGTTATTAGTGGACACCTTCTACAATGGATTGGACTACTCTTTGAAGGTGTCACTTGACTCTATAGCTGGTGGAGCCTTTATGAATATGCCTCTGACTGAGGCATTCGATATCATTGAAAACGTGGCCACCAACTACCACCAATGGGGTTCAGAAAGATGTAATAACCCAAAAAGATTTCGGGGGGTAAGTTTGAAATGAATAGCACTGATCTTATTATGTCTAAAATAGACTCACTGAATAAACGCTTTGATCAGCTCGAAAGGGCTAATGTGAGTTCAATAGGTGCTACTAATATTGTTTGTGAGATTTGTGGAATGCAGGGACATGACATAATGGAGTGCCCACGTGGTATTGCTCATGGATCCGGTGCTTCGGGGGAACAAGTGAACTCTTGTCACAACTTCTACGACACGAACCCGAAGTTTCCAAATTATGCTCCCCCAAATCCTTACAACCAAGGAAGGAAGAACAGCCCTTACCTCTCCTACGGGAACTACAGCAACACGCTGAACCACGAGTTTCAAATAGGCCAAGGTAATAGGAAACCCACATCGGGGTATCCTCAGGTACATAATTCTAAACTTGAGTCTCTTTTGGAAAGTTTTGTTGAAACTCAAACAAAACAAAATGAAGAGTTTAGACAACAAGGTAGGGCAGTCAACGAGGCGATAAAAGAGCTAGCATCAAAGGTAGATAATTTAGTCATCTATAATAAGATGTTAGAAACTCAAATTGCCCAACAAGCCAGCACATATTCTAGACCTAAGGGTACGTTTCCGGGACAACCTGAAGTTAATCCCAATGAACATTGTAATGCCATATACTTGAAGGATGATAAGCTTGGGGTAGCTGAAAAACATGTGGAATGTGAGGAGGACATGAGCGAAGATGAAGAAACAGAGCCATAGTATGTCCATCCACCACCTTACCAACCCCCAATACCTTTCCCACAAAGGTTGGTTAAGAGAAATCAAGTAGAAATAGAACCTAAGAGCTTAATTGAGGAGCACAATATCATGATGAAAACTAATATGCCTCCTAAACTAAAAGAACCAAGTAGTTTCTCTATTGCTTGCTCAATTGGAGAAGTGAAAATACACCAAGCCTCATGTGAATTAGGGGCTAGTACGAGCTTGATGCCGCTCACTATCTTGGAGAGGTTGGGAACCAAGGAATTGAGTCCATCCAAATTCTCTTTACAATTTGTTGATGGCTTAACTAAAACTCCTCCAGGCATACTAGAGAATGTCCCCGTAAAGGTGGGGAAAATTTTCATTCCCACCGATTTCATGGTGTTGGATATGAACGGGAATTCTAAATTCCCTATCATTCTAGGAAGGCCATTCTTGGCCACAGCTGGAGCGATAATAGACGTAAAGAATGGCAGACTCTTTCTGAATGTAGAGGAAGGTAGGGTAGATTTTGAATTGACTAACTCATATAACAACCCTCCTTTTGAGAGTCATGTGTGCAGGATCGATATAATGTCTCCAGAGGTGAAGGAAGAACTCAACATGGAAGCAACTCCGAATATTTGCAAGACAAATGATGCACCAAATGGTGATGAAGTTGGAGTTGCTCATCATGTGGAAACAAAACTTCCACGGGAGGGAGTAAGGCCATGAAACTCAGAGTAAAAAGAGCAAAGCGAAAGTGCAATTGGCCATATGAGCAAAATCGGCTCTTTGAAGGACTCCCATGGAAGAGAAGTGTTCTTACACTTCTAGGCCAGCCGACCCCGATTGACTGGAAGAAGTATGGTCAAGCTTAAGACCGTAAATAAGCGCTTCTTGGGAGGCAACCCAAGTTTTCTTTCCCTTTTCCATTTGTTTTTGAATTTTGTTTTTGAATAATTTGAGAAGATAAGAAAACAAAGATCGCTGGATTTGCCAAGTATTTTCAGGTTATAAGGGACGGAAGAGCAAAAAAATCCAAGGACAAATAAAGTCAGAAATCATCACGCCCAGGCCATGACAGTGGTCACGGCCGTGATTAGCTAACCAAAGAAGACCAGAAAGGATCACGGCCCAGACGTGATATCCATCACGGGCGTGATGAGAAGGACCCTGAAGATCAGAATGTATCACGGCCTAGCCGCGATGCAGGTCACGGCCGTGACAGGCCAGCTCCTATAGACCAGAATTGATCACGGCCTAGCCGTGATGAGCCTCACGGTCATGACACATTTTCCAGCATCTCTTTGACTAGGCATGTGAGCCAGCACCCGCTACCACCTCGGTGAGTTGTTACATTTTTCTCTCTCTCCGACTTGATTATTTACATTGGGGACAATGTAAGTTTTTAAGCTTGGGTTAGGGGTATTTTTGCAATTTTCTGCATTTTTGCATTTTTCATGTTGCATTCATATAGGCATAGTTTTGCATGATCACATGATTAGATTACCCCCTTGCTTAGATTATGCATCCAATTGTGAGAACATGGTGCCAAATAAATTGAGATAGTGAATTTTTGAACCCAATTTTTTTTATTCTTGTTATAAGGCTAAAAATAAAAATGCTTGAGATGATCTTTTGATAGTTGATAATTAGCATGTGGTTCCTTAGATTTGTGTTTCTCACTGATTTTTAAACTACTAAATGTGAGATTTTTGAGCCTAAAAGGGGTACTCAGTGAATCTACCCCATTCTTTGTGATTGAGTGTTTTATTCCTCTTGGATTGTATTCTCTAGAACTTGACTTGAAACCATTTTGAAACTTAAAAATTTTTGAAAACATTTTTGAAAATGATTGAGGCATTAGGTATTTTTCCGGCCATCTGAGCTTTGATTGATAATATGCTACCCCTTAGTTGCCCAATTTTGAGCCTAAAAGAATAAAATACTTTTCTTGGTACCTTGAAATATTTTGATGAATAATGCTTGATAAGGCACCTTTTAAAGTATTGCAAAAAGGGTAAAAAGGTAGTTTGAAAAATTGTGGGATGAGAAAATTAGATAAATATTTCTCTTGAATTAAAAGTCTCCCCTTCTCCAAATAAATAAAATGAAATAAACAAAAAAAAATGGAGAAGGGGATGACAAAAAGAAAGTGAGAAATAAAATAAAAAGAAAGAAAGAAAGGTGGAAAAATGAATCAAAGCCCAAAAAGGTATTTTAGAAGGTGTCATGCTTGCAATGTTTGATATTTTGTCTAGCCTTCTTGAATTTTCCATTTTCTTGACTTCCCCACCTAACGATTAATCCCATGGACGCGCTACAACCAAAGTAAAAGACCTCTTGATTCTTTTGTGTTTTCATTAATAAAGTAGAGATTTGGTTAATAGTCAAGCTTATGGTAGAATACCTTCCTTGAGGAAATTGAGCGAATTGTCATATACCCTTAAACACTTGAGTGAGGTGAGAAGAGTGCCCGAATCAGTAAGAATATGAATTTAGGGAACCTAAGCTTATTATTGGACTTGAAAGTGATTGTCTCTTGGTGACTTATTTGAAAATGCATGTTACTTGGATTAGTTACTCGGGTTCTTGGTCCACTATCAATGGTCTGATTATTTATATCTTCTGGCATTGGTGATTGCTTGAGGACAAGTAAAATCTTAAGCTTGGGGTGATTTGATGAGTGTGATTACACCTCATATTTCATTGTCATTTTGCATGCATTTTCATTTAGTTTAGGCATTTTTAATTTGATTTTTGTTAGTTTTTACCTTGGAACGGGTAAGGCGGTTTCGTGGTGTTGTTTTGCATAAATTAAGGATTAAATGCTCAGGATCAACCATGATGGAGCTTTGATGAAGATGGGGCTTGAAAAGTAAATAAAATGAGCCAAACAGAGCCCATCACGGCCTAGCCATGATGCCCATCACGGCCATGATCGAGCAAAACTGAAAAGAATGAAAGCAAAAGTCAGAACTGGTCACGACTTAGACGTGATGCCCATCACGGCCGTGACATGTCAGCTTAACCAGACCCTCAGCGAGAGAACTGATCACGACCTAGCCGTGATGAGCATCACGGCCATGACGCGTATTACTTGGATCTAGAGCAACTGATTTGGATCTGAATTTGTGTTAGATTGGGATTCAAACTTCCCTAATCTATAAATTAGGCATCTGGGCAGAGACTAGAGGGGACTTTTGGGTTGCTACGTTTAGGCAATAATTTAGGATCTCTCTTCCTCTTCTCCTCTTATCTTATTTTTATTTTATGTTTTTGTTAATCAAGCTTGTCATCACCATGGCAAGGCTTGAGTAGTAGTTTTAATTTCTAGGGATTGGGGCTGTGCCCAAGATCTGTTTTCATGTTATGAATTGATTCCGATTTCTTGTTAATTCGATTTTGCTTTAGATCTGATTTCTAGTTTTTTAATTACTCGTAAATTCGGTGGCCACTTATTTGCGTGTCATAGATATTCTAAGGAGGAACATAGCGGTGAACTTAGGTATCGGATCTATAGAAAGAGACTTAGGACTGAAATCAAGAGAGTTAGAAGCCGTCCTTCGAGGATTAACGAATTGTCACAAAATCTAAAGGGTCCAATCTAAATTCGACTACCACTAGAGTATGGGTTGGTTTAATTGGGCACAAGGGGGTTGGAATTACTTAAGAGATAAAATTTTGGAAGATGAATACTGGTCTGCTAGGGTTTCTCTTCCAATGATCTTCTAGGGTTTTGCATGATCTTCATGGCTAACGATCCTATTGTTCCCTGGAGTTTCCTTGCTCCTCTTTCTTCTCCTCCGAATTCTCCTGCTCCTCCTCCAAAAAGTCCTTCGCACAAGCGGTTTCTACCTCTTTTGATATCCCTATTAACCAACTTCCAAAACCTTGCTTGAAGGGCGACAAATGGGCGATAAAGATTTCTGAATCTGAATACCAGGATGGTGTTCAAGAATGCCAAAATCTTATCCATGGTCGTCTCATTCTGTCCAAGGGAGATTCCCCGATAAAACTGGGTGACTTGCGATCCAAGCTTCTCAAGATTTGGAAACCTATCGCTACATGGTCTGTGGTTTCTCTGGGAAAAGGCTTCTACGAGTTCAGTTTCTCCTCCTTAGAGGATCAACGTCGGATCAGATCTGCTGGTACTTGGAATTTGAGTTCAGGTGTGCTAAGACTATCATCTTGGATTCCGGATTTTAACCCTAATACCATACGTCAAACCCATGCACAATGTTGGGTCCGGCTCCATGGATTGCCCCGAGAGTATTGGCGGCCAAAGATCTTGTTCGAGATTGGTGGTGGTATTGGTGTTCCAATTGCATTAGATGAAGCAACTATGAAGAGATATTTCGGCCACTTTGCTAGAATTCTCATTGAGATTGATCTTACTAAGGAACTGCGTGATAGGATCCTTGTGGAGAGAGAAGACTTTGCTTTCTTTGTTGACATAGAATATGAGCGACTACCATCCTTCTGCTCTTCTTGCAAGTTAATTGGTCACTCAAATGCTAATTGCAGAAAGAATCAAATTGGAGAATCCTCAGCTCCAAAAGGCTTGGATATTGTTCAGAAAGATCCTCGAAAAAAGGTATTGCAATATGTGCCAAAAACCAATAAAGGAAATGTTGAGACTACGAAGGAAACGATGAATGAGTACTGGGGATAAAGGCAAAGGTGTTTCTTGTATAGAACCTAGTGTTGAACCAAATTTGGTTCAGGTGGCAGGCACTAGCAACTCTAATTTAATCTCTGTGGAGACAGTCTTTGCACCGAATGACTTTTTGGGAGTTAATAATGTCCCACATAGTGATCCTGAAGTTCAAGTTTCCATTAATCCTCTTCTTGGATTTGTCCAGTCCTCTGGTCCTTTGAATGTGGTAGAGGCGCTTACACCTATTTGTGGGGTAATGCAACATTATCCTACAGAATGTGAGCCCCCCTCTCCTGTCCAACAATCTGTCTCCAGTAATGGGACTTTTGTGGTAGATACTCCTGTGGACTGCTCACCTGCACATCACAATGATCAGATTTTAGATGCAGGCAAAGAGATCTTTGTGCCTCTTCAAGGTAATATTCCCCTTGTTCCAAATCCTTTAGGTAGAAGTACTATTAGTGTCACTCCAGACAATGATATAAGGAATCAAGTTGTGGCTTCTGACTTACAAATTGTCAGCCCTTTTTGGGGTCATGAGGAGGATAATCCAGATGTTGACATTGGGGAGAATCAGTCCTCTCCAATTGTAAGGGCTGACCCGAGTAAATATCTCTTGACCTCTCAAGGAGATGACTTTTCAAATGTCATTTCTAAGTCTAAGAAAAAAATTAAGGCAAAAGGCTGCTAAGGCAGCACAGCAGGAAAAGATTTTTGTCCGATTAAGGGGTGGTCCTCAACAGTTTGCTTAATGAAAATCATATATTGGAATTGTAGAGGCTTTGGGAATCCTAGTACAAGGTTAGTTTTCAAGAATTTGTGTTGCTAACAAACCAGAATTTGTCTTCATTTCTAAGCCTTGGATCAAGGTAACTGATGTTCCAGACTCCTTTTGGAGGCAGCTAAACTTAAAAGTTTTTTGTCTAAATGACAGGGGTAGTCGTATTCCTAATCTATGGGGGTTATGTAGTAGTCATTTATCTCCTACCTCTTTGTCTTTATCGACTCAGCAGTGTTCATTTCATATAAGCAAAGATGGAAAAGATCTTTTTGTTGCAGCTATTTATGCTAGTACCTCTCATCTCTCTAGAAGATCCCTTTGGTCAGAATTAATTAGTCTCTGAGATCAACATTCCTAGGCCTTGGTGCATGCTTGGTGATTTCAATTCTGTTATGGGATCCCATGAAGTTAGAGGCTCTTCCTTACCTCTCAAGGCAGCTTGTGAAGATTTTAAGAACTTCACTGATGCAGCCAGCCTGATTCATCTCCCTACAAGAGGAGCCAGTTTTACTTGGAGTAATAGGAGAAGAGGATCTGCTCACACCGAAAAGCGGCTGGATAGGACCCTTTGTAATGAAGCTTGGCTAGACAATTGGAATTCCACTTATTGTTGTACCCGATTAGGTCTCGGTCGACCACTTTCCTATCATGGTAACTTTGTTCTAAATTGGTTCGATCCTTCCCATCTGCTTTTAAATTCCATAAAATGTGGACTGGTCATCCGGATTGTTATAGGCTCATTAAGGAAGTGTGGAGCAAACCTGTGTATGGCTGTCCAATGTATGTTCTCTCTCGAAGCTGAAATCCTTAAAAATTGAGCTGAAAAATTGGAGCAAGCTGGTTTTTGGGAATGTGCATCAAAGAGTTGAGTCCGCGCCTTTTTGTGGATTTTGTTCAGCAACTCATTAATTCAGAGGTGTGATTGATGATCTCATGGAACAAGAGGTACTAGCACAAACTGAATTGCGGCAAGCTTTCTTGTTTGAAGAGGAGTTTTGGAGAGAAAAATCCAGGATAGATTGACACTGCCAGAGAGGACAGAAACTTTGCATTTTTCCATAGAATTGCAAAAACCAGGATATCTTTGCTAAGTCTATGAGTATGCTTAAGTGTGGAGATGCTATCATTGATGATGCAAGGGGATTGGCTCACCATGTCATTAAATTCTTCTCTAATCTGTATGCAGTTCCTAATGATTGCCAACCAAATGATCTCATAAACAGAGTTATTCCCAGTTACATTACGGTGAAGATAACAATTTGTTAACAATCTTTGCCATCTAAGGAGGAAAAAAAAAAGCAGTCTTTGCAATGAATAGTGAGGGTGCCCCCGGGCCTGATGGCTTTGGTGGATGTTTCTACCAATCCTATTGGGATATCATTGGAACTGATGTGTGTATGGCAGTTAATCAATTCTTTACTCAAAATTGGCTCTTGCCTAACATGAATTCCAATCTTGTAGTTCTGATTCCAAAAATGCCACATCTTTGATAGAATTGAAGATTATAGACCTATTGCTTTAGCCAATTTTCAACTAAAAATCATTACAAAGGTGTTAGCTGACAGACTAGCAAATATTGCAGCTAGAATCATTTCTCCTCAGCAAAGAGGTTTTGTCAAAGGTAGAAATATCAAGGAGTGCATTTGTATTGCTTCAGAGGCTTGTAATTTGTTGGACTATAAGGCCTATGGTGGGAATCTGGCCCTAAAGCTTGACATCAAAAAAGCTTTTGACACATTGGACTGGAACTTCCTTATTTCTGTTTTGAAAGCTTTTGGTTTCAATCTTACTTTCTGCAACTGGATCAAAACAATCCTCCATTTTGCTAAGCTATCCTTCCTGATCAATGGAAAACCAGAAGGATTTTTTGCCTGTAAAAGAGGAGTTAGGCAAGGTGACCCTCTTTCACCTCTGCTTTTCTGTCTAGCAGAAGATGCCTTGAGTAGAGGAATATCTGCCCTTGTCAGTTCTGGAGTGTTACAAACTATTTCTGGACCTAGGAACCTTGCCTCTCCTAGCCATGTTTTGTATGCAGATGATGTACTAGTCCTCTGTAAGGGTAGCAAGAGGGGGCTTGAAGCCCTGATGACCCTCTTTGCTGAGTATGGAGCTGCTTCAGGCCAAAGGCTTAGCCTCAATAAGTGCAAATTCTATTCGGGTAGTATCTCCCCCAACAAGTCATCCAAAGTGGCTCATATACTTGGATTTTCTGCTGGATCCTTTCCTTTCAATTATCTTGGTCTTCCAATTTTCAAGGGCAAGCCAAGAAGGATTCACTTGCAGCCTTTAGCAGATAGAATCACTTCCAAACTTGCCTCATGGAAAGGTAGCCTTCTTTCCATCATGGGCAGGGTTGAGCTTGTCAAGTCTGTGATCAATAGTATGATGCTTCATAGCTTTCATGTCTACCGTTGGCCCTCATCAGTTCTTAAGGATTTAGACAAATCCATTAGGAATTTTATTTGGTCTGGAGATCCTAATGTCAAGAAAATCTGCACAGTTGCTTGGAAGAAACTTTGCAGGCCTGTTCTGGAAGGTGGGCTGGGCATTAAGTCCTTGTTAGCTCTTAATGATCTTTGCTCTTCTTGAAATTATCTTTTGAAATGGTTTCCTCTTGTCTCTTGAATGGGCTACATTTCTTAGGAGCAGGTTCTCTCAACACCGCAAGCCTGTCCCCACCTATGTTAAGTCTTCCTTATGGCACGGTATTAAAACTCATATGCGGTATGTTTTTAACAATTCAGTTTGGCAGATTGGAGATGGGTCCTCAATTAATTTCACGGGTGACAAATGGCTCTCAATGCCTTTGGTTGATCTGCTGCAAGTTCCTCACAACCAACATCATAGTGAAAGCCAAGGTTGCTGACTTTATCGGGGATGGCAGCTGGAATATCCCTTCATCTCCGATGGCTAACCTCCCAATTTTTTGGTCGGGAGCTGCCTCATTTGGACATTTCTGTTTTCCCCTGCAGGTGGACACTCTCATTTGGCGACACTCAACCTCGGGTGACTTATCTTTCAAAGAAGCTTTCCATTTCTTAGACCTTAGGCATTCCATTTGTGGCTGGTCTAAGCGGATTTGGAATAGGGCAATTCCTCCCTCTAAGTCTTTTGTCACTTGGAGGCTTATTCACAATAAGTTGCCACCGATGACCCGAGCTTCAAAAAGAGGACTACTGCCTTTGTTTCAATCTGCAGTCTTTGCTTTTCTGCAGCAGAAAGTGCAGACCATCTCTTCTTAGCTTGTCCCTTTGCAAAGCAAATTTGGCACTGGATTGGCTCAATCTTTGATGTGCAGGTGGACACTTCCTCTGTCTCCTCTATTCTCTCCCTTTGCCATAAGCATTGGAGTCTGCAAATGAAAGATACTATAAGCTGCGAGCTATTGTTAACTCCTTTTGGATCATCTGGTTCTCAAGAAATAAACTAAAGTTCGAAGATAAAACAATCTCAGTGAGAGCAGCTAGTAACATACTCAAAGCTTCCATTTCTCTATCTGGAAATGTGTCTACAAACAAAATGTCCTCTTCTGCTGAGGAATTGAGAATTTTGGAGCTGCTGGGGATCAAGGGCCATCCGGGAACCTCTCCTAAAATTCTCCAAGTTGTTTGGACCCCTCCTCTCCCAGGTTGGATCAAAGTAAACACTGATGGTGCCTCTAAGGGCTCTCCGGGTCAAGCAGGTGGTGGTTCAATCTTTAGGGACAGTAGTGGATGTAACAGCCTGATTTTCGGTATGCGGTTAATAAATTAAAATATAAGTAATTATATTTTAATATGAAGTTTAGGAAATGTTTGTAATAAAATAAAAATCATATTCTTGATCTACCTTACAATAATAGCTCACAGTAAAATTTTCGGCTGAAAATTCAGACGGAAGTCGGTGTGCGTTTTCTCTACCAGTATAATTTTACTGAGCCGGAAACATAATTTTGACCCGTAAACAAGACGGTTAGTGTTTTTAGGATGTTTCGTGTGGGTATGGAGATTTTCACAAAATCTCGTCAGGGGCCAAATTCTAAGTATTACCCGAGCGAAATCGTCAGAAATACGATCGGGGAAGTCATCGATACGCAATGGAGCAGAGCACAAAAGAAACAAAAGGACTAGAAGAGACATGATGTGATGGCAAATAGTAACCACCATCACTCACCTTTTCAAAATTTTACTTTTTCAACTCTTTTCTCTCTCCTACCTCACCTCCACCTTACAACACCATACCTTACCACCATACCTCCCATACCTCCAATCTTCCTCAAAAATCCACTTCAATTTTCTCTCATTTTTCCTCTCCTTTTCTCTCCAAAACCGTGCCCCCTTTCCCTCCATCTATATATACCCATTTCATCACTTCACTCACACTTTTTCTTCTTCTTCATCTTCTTCCTTTCTTTAAAAAAAAAAAAGTTCAAACCTTTAAAGCTTTGGTTTTTACTTCTCTTTTCAACTTGATTCCTTCATCAAAGTTGTTCATCTTCTTGAGGGTAATGATCCTATTTAGTTTTCTTTTCAAGTTCTTGCATTCATTTCATAGTTTATGCTTTATGTTTTCTTTAAGCTCTCAAACTTCTAAAAACTCTTAAAAATGGTAGAAAACTCCGTTTGAGTTGAAACCACTTCCTATGTTCTTGTTTTTACTCCTATTACAACATACTAAAAGACTGTGTAAAACAAAAATTTCGAACCCCTTTATCCATGCAAGGCCAAAACCATGCCTATGGTTTAGGTTGGATTTTGTTTCAACTTTTGCTTTTATGAACTTATATTTGAGTTCTATTCCAAGATGATCATGACCAAGGGCTCCTTTATACTAAAGGATGCTAGGTTTAAGTGATTGGAAAAGTTTAAATCTTTTTCATTGAGTTTCCTATGATGGCCGGAACTCGTTTGTTTTGGACCTAGGATGTGTTGTTTTTATTTTCCAAGATGATTATGGATTAAAGCTCCTTATGTGAAAGGATGCTATATCTAAAAAAGATTGGAGCGTTTTAGGTTGTTTCTCTTCCAAAATGATTATAGATTGAGCTCCTTAATATCAAAGGATGCTATGTCTAAAAGATTGGATGATTTAAAGATTTCTAGCTTAAAAATCCTATGATGGCGAAACCTAAGGTTTATGGACCTAGGATGCCTTGTTTTTCATTTTCCAAAATGATCATGGTTTTAAGCTCCTTACTATGTATGGATGCTAAGCTAAAGAGATTGGAAAGTTTAGAAATTTCTAGCCAATTCAATTATGTTGGCGAAACTTATATTAAAGGAAATAAAATGTTTTTGATTTGCTTTGTGAAAACTAGTACTTGATTCATACTCCTTAATACTCTAAGATCATTGATCTAAGAGGTTGTGTCGATTTGAAAATCCTAGCCTATTTAGTTATACAAGGCCGAAACCTACCCTAAGTGGTTGGATATTTTTATTCCATATTTTCAACTTATGCCAATTTATTTAAGTTACCTAGAGTCTAAGTGATAAGTATCCAAAAGCTTAGGTTGAGAAAACAATCCTAGCTCTCATTTTGAATTAAATGGCCGAACCTAGCATAATGAGGGCATAGATGAATTTGTTTGATTTATTTTTAATTATGTTGCTTGGTTGAAGGTGGTGTTGGTAACTTGTGGTGTGGCAGCGAGGAGCTTCGAGTTCGGAAGTTCGGTGAGAACTCAGGTGGGGAAAGAATCAATCTACCGTCGGGAAGCGATAAGTAGTAGATTATATATTAATTGTGTAGAGGCGACCCAAACCCTACTAGAAAATCGAATAATCGACAAGACCAAAATCACGTTGGAGTTGTTTTTCTGCAAAACCAATGTTGATTCGGGGATTGTAGGTTTATCGGTGATGGATTGCTTATATGATATTGGGAATGTATGAATTTATTGATGCTGATATTACTGTGATATTTTATGATGATTGATATGTTTATGTGAGAATGTATTATAGCTTGATGATAATTGAACTGCTTTGTTCCACAATGTTTTGATATATGGTTAGAGATTTTGATGTGTATTAATACATGATAATTAGAGTAATGTGTGCGGGGGTTCATGAGATATGAGTTTAGAAGTGCCTAACCGAGATGTGATTATTGTTGGGTTTTATTCATGAAATAGTGATGAGAGGTTACGGCACTAGGGGGTGACCTGAAACATGGTGCCGTGATATTTTCATATGATCGACTTGAAACATAGTCTGGTTGACTTGAAACATAGTCTGGTTGGCTTGAAACATAGTCTGTTTGACTTGAAACATAGTCCGGTTGGCTTGAAACATAGTCACGGTTGGCTTGAAACATAGTCTGGTTGACTTGAAACATAGTCGGTTGACTTGAAATATAGTCCGATTTACTTGAGATGGAAATTTGGATACGTGGCTGTGGCAAAACATTCATCTTGCATTGCATTGCATCATGACAAAGGGTAGAGGAGGATATATATTAATTTGAGGATGACTTGTTAGAAATGTGTGTTGATTGTCTATGGCAATTAGTGTATCATTTACTATGAATCTTTTTCCACTTTTGATGATAGCATGTTTCTTGTCCCCTGTACTTTTCTACTGCTTTGTTCTATCTTTTATGGCTCGTGTTCGAAGATCCTGTTGATGAGGCGAGCGAGGAGGAGCTGGGCGGAACTCCTTACGAGCCGGATCTTCGGAGGGGCGAGCTGTGACCCATGATGAGTAGGGTCTAGTCCTAGTTATGGCCGGTGCGTACGTGTCACGGCGCTTTATCTTTTCCGCCTTTACGTTTGTATAACTTGTACACTGTTAGGGCTCCTATTGTCGGGATGCTCTAAAGCAGTGTTTTGTTTAACTCGATTTCACTTTACATATGCTTAATATGGTCATGTTTTCTTATTCTGTTCTACATGAATATGTTTACTTAATAATTTAAGTTTTAATTCCGCCGTATTTTCATGTTAAGTTTAAGAATAAGAACATAATAATCAAGTTTATTTCCAAATAAAACAATGAGGCACAGCGGGGTGTCTCATTATGGTATCAGAGCAGTTTGGTTCTAAAAGCGGATTGTGGGTTATGTCCGATCAGAATCAAGGACTGCTAAGTTTAGGTGTTATTCTTGCGGTGTCTAGTTGAATCCACATCGGATTTAGACTATGTTTAGAAGTGGGGTAGAGTGTCCAGAACCTAATGCGAAAGCAGATTAAATTAGTATGGCATATGGTATTTATATACTTGCTTATGTGGTATTATATGTCATACTAATTAGAGTGAATGGTTTCTTTCACTCGAGAATCATGGCACGTGGAAGAGGGCGTCCATCAAGCGGTGGAGGAAGGACTCGAGAAAGAGTAATCGGAGCTGTCAATGGAGGAGGATCATCTTCGACTCCAAACACAATGGAGACAATAAGCGGCTGCATTGCTATTGCAAACCCAACGAGAATCTTTGAGATCTTGCAAATGAACAAGGAGCGGCTCGAGATAAAGAATCGAGGAGGAGGCGGCGGTGAGGATGCAGATTGACAACTTTTATGAATGGAAAGCCACCTCGGTTCCATGGGAAGTATGATCTGAAAGGGCTGAATGGTGGATACAAGAGATTGAAAAAATATTCGACACTATGCGGCCGAGAGGATAAGAAGGGGACTTACGCTGCCTTTATCTTGGCCGAGGGGGCGAGAATGCAGTGGAAGGGCAAGAGAAGGTTATTGGAAGGCGAGGGTAGTGTGATCAGCTGGAAGCTATTCACGCGATTGCTTCTTTGAGAAGTATTTTCCGCGTCTGATTAGACGCGAGAAGGAGAAGGAATTCACGAATCTCAAGCGGGGCAACATGTTTGTCGGGGAGTATGCCTCGAGGTTTGAGGCGCTGATCAAGTTTTCAGAATACTATCGAGAGGTTCCCTAATGAGGAGCGGCAATGCGAAGGTTTGAAGAGGGACTCGGGGATGAGGCTGCGGCGGGCTGTAGTGTCTCTGGACATCTGAGTACTTCCCGAGCTAGTAGAGATGCGGTGCCATCGAAAGCATAGACTTGAGGATGGCTAATGAACAAAAACAAGCGAGGACCAGGGGTCCTAATCGGTCAAATTTCCCGGGCGTGGAGGAAGTAATTCTCGGTGGAGACGAAACCATATGCTAAGCACAGGCGAAGCAAGGACCGGGACCCGGCGGCGAGAGCAGGTCGCGATCGCATAATGTAGTTTGCTTCAGATGTGGAGGGCCACATTATGCCAACAACTGTCCAAGTAGGCCCAATCTGTTTCAAGCTGTGGGAAACAAGACCACATAGCACGAGGCGCAGGCTATAGGTTAAACAACGATCAACAACTACTTGGAAAAGGTGTCGGAGATCATAGAGGTGACCCAAGAACCAGATCACAAGCCCTTTGGAAGGGTGTTTACCGTGAGGGGAGATGAATCCACTCAATTTGCTGATCTTATACAAGGTTTGTGCCTGATAGCTGGTGTTGTGACGCCGGCAAGTGTACCGGGTCATCGCAAGTAATAAAAATAACACGGTAAGTAATTACCGAGGTCGAACTCAGGGATTGGGCTACCAATTCGACTAATCCGCTGGAAATCGGATACGTTCGGTCAAGTTACGGGAAGGTGGTTGAGAGAGAGAGAGATTAATATCTAAAATTCAATTAACATATCTAATGAAATAATTAACTAAAAATAGGAAAAATAAAATGTCCAAGGTCACAAATCCACCTACCCAATATGTACACCCAAGTGATGATGAATCCCTCCCTAAGTTCAATTACAATGTCAACCAGGGACCCCTAAATTCTCCTAAATCCACTCTCGTGCTCATTAGGGCGTATTCGACGATTGGATTAATTACTTACTAGGTCTCATAATCCTAATCTCGAATTCTGTTAATTCTTGTTCCCTATAAGGTCGAACCGATCTCCTACTCACTCTCGTGCAATATTCGATCGATGATCCTAATTCAAGTTCTAAGCGTGAATCGTGACTAAGCCTCATCAGCGTTAACAAGTCAACCACGCAACACATATGATCCAACACAATCAAGTCAGAATTAGAAAACATTTATGATCCCGATTCAAGTTCTGAAATGCGAATCGCCGTTAGGCCTCAAACACGTTTAACGCGATTAATCACGCAAAACATATGATCAAACATTCAAATCAGAATCGGAAAACAAAAATTGAATAAAAAGAGAAAGACATACATAATATAGAATCTACACTTTGCCATGGGTGGCTTCATCGTTCCCTCGGACGAGGGGATTAGTTCCTCATGCTCATAGACAAGCGATCGGACATAACCTCCATGAGAAAAAAGGAGACGCAGCTCCAAAGAGAAAAGAAACTACCTAAACTCTACTCTAAACAGTGTGGAAAACTACTCGATTCGCGGCCCTCCAAAAGCCCTACAGCCTCCTAAAGTTGGATCCCCCAATCTGATCTGCAACAGCCTTTAAATAGGAATCCTGATCTGCGCTCGCTCACGAGGCGAGCAGCCATTCGCGAGGCGAGAATTAAAATTGGCGCGCTTTCAATTTGAACTCGCGAGGCGAAAATAGTGTTCGCGGGCGAGCCTTCAATTCTAGGCTGTGACCTTCATCACGGCTGGGCCGTGATGGCCTCTGACTTCCAAGTCTTCATTCTCTCGCGAGGCGAGCTGTCTCTCGCGGGGCGAGTCTTCAAACCTCAAACTGTTCACGGGCGTGGTCTTCATCACGGCTTGGCGTGATGGTCTCGTCTTGCGGGTCTTCATGATTCGCGGGCGAGAAGAGTCTCGCGTGGCGAGACGAAATGTTGACTTTTGCTGCTTTGTTGACCTTGGTCTCGCGGCGAGAATACACTCGCGGGGCGAGTGTCTCCCACTTGCAATTTCCATCTGCTTCCGACTTTCCTTGACTCCGGAGCTTCACTTATTTAATCTGAAACAACAAAAGCACCCACAAGCGTAACTCTATTCAAAATAACCTAAAAACTACACAAAAGACGCAAAACGAGTCAAAGTCCAACTTAGGAACAAAACAAGGCAAATTTGGGCGAAAACGAGAGTGAACTCGAATAAATTGGCACATAAACCCTAGTTCATCTAGTCATAAAACTAGATAAGCCAGAGGCTTATCAAATACCCCAAACTTAAACCTTGCTTGTCCCCAAGCAAGCTTAAAACTCAAAAACGACTCAAGATTGACCGCAACACATAAACATGCAAACCATATAGAGATTGGCGGGCGGCGCGCGCCACCTTCAAAAGAGCGAGCGATTATAAAATAATGCGGTATAGTGCGACAACTCGGATCGTCTCTCAAGGACTCTTTAGTTGTTGTTATTATTAATAGAAAATTAGTAAAAGTTAGAAATGGGGTTTTGAGATTAAAACTAAATTAAAGAAGTAAAAGCAGAAAACAAAGCAAGAAAAATGAAGCGATTACCAAATAAGCTAAAGCGATTAACCCTCACGCTTTTGGTTTCCCACTATCATTGGTTCATGCAAATCCTAGCAGATACTAATCCCCTCCGGTTGTAGCAACAATTAACAACGCAATCACTACTACGGATGTATGTTCCTATTCCCGAAATAACAAGCGGGGTGAAGCCCTCGTGAACAAGCGAACATGAATGAACACCGCGAAATAACAAACGCGATTAAGTATAGAAACATAGCATCAGAAATGAAACAATACCATACTATATATTCACGAAATAACAAACGAAACATCGCATTGCATTGAAAAGAGAGAAGCAAATGATCATGGAATCACAAAACCTCAAGTGTTAACGAAACCAATTACGGTAGATTAATCTAGGAGACTAATTCTCCATTACAAAAGTAAAACACAAAAGAAAAGAAATAAACTGAAAACTACTACTCTGTCTGCAAAGATTAGCCAAAGCTGGCTAACTCGATTAACTTTTTCGATTCCGCCTAAAATCCTTTATATACACGTTTAGGAATCCAAGTCCTCGCGGCGAAGCGGCCTTTGCTCGCGAGGCGAATTATCCGAAGGTCTGCAACTCTTGGTCTTACCGAGGCGAGCATATCGTCGGAGGCGAACACTCAAATTCCCAAACTCGCACGCCCGTGACCTTAACACGCCCAAGCGGTGATCGTCTCGACTTTTCATGGTTGGATGACTGTGGCGAGCCATTTCTTCAGCGGGCGAACCCGAGACTTGCATTTTCTTGGAGCAGTCGAGCCCGGAGGAGGCGGCGCGGTATTCTCGGGCGAGAAACTCCAGTATTCCTTTTATTTACCTAAAAATAGAAAGTAAAAGTAAATACTTTATTCACTCTAAATCAACTAAATTAACTTAAAAACAATTTACAGACTCAAAATATTACTTAGGACAATCAAGTCTAATTTGGGTGAAAATGATATAAAATAAGCACAAAGCCAAGGTCTTTACTAGTTATAAAACCGGTCAAAGACAGGCTCATCAAAATACCCCAAACTTAAACTTTGCTTGTCCCAAAAACTAAAACTAAAAACTAAAGACTAAAGACACGGCAAAACATGGCAAGCTTAAGGACTCAATTAACTTTCACCTGATTTCAAGCAATTTATCAAAATAATTTTCTTCAATGTTCCCCCTTACAAACAAAACAATCCCCACATTCATTTATTCTAAGCAGTTGAGAAATTAATCATTGGAACAATCGAGAAATCTAGCGAGGGGTCAAAAAGTTACACACAAAAGGGAGATCACCAAAATCAAACAACTGCCTTCCTCACAAGGAAATCTATGTTCACTCGATCTCTCGAGCGGTTTTTGTCGGGTTATCAACAATTCACTCAATTTCACTTTTAGAACACTTCCCATAAATTTGATTTTCATCTCTAAATGATTCCCCACAGAAAATATGCAAGCATCATCAAAGGTCTTTTATGGGTTGTAATGGGGCCAGCTAAGGGTAGGACATACAAAGGAACTAGGTGAAGACCCTAGGAACTAAGAGAGCATGAACATTATTTACACTTTGAATTTAATTCAAGTTCCTTTCTTAATTTTTTTCTTTATATGCGGGTGGCTACGGCCTCTTTTATTTCTTTTTGGCATTTTGCACTTTTATTTTTCTGTTTTCTCTGTTTTTTTTCTTTTCTTTTCTATATATTTTTTTCCACTTTTTTTTTTTTCAATCCCAAACAACACATTGCACAGTAGCCACCCCAAACTTAATTTCTTCAACCATTCTAAGATTACATGCTCTCCCCAATCCTAAGATCGGGTTAACATGGTTTTCAGTTTTTGGGCTTATAACATTAGGTTATCAAGAATTAACAGGCTAATAGGCTCAATGGGGCTAACTAAGGAACATGCATTAGGGGTGGTTATTTTTAGGCTAAGTAGCTATTTACAAGGAAAATGCCTAAATCATTTGAAGCAAACACATAATCATGCAAACCAAAAGGAGATTCAAGCAAATTCGAGGAAAGTGCAATCAAAAGTGATTCTCACACGAGTCAAAAACATGTTGGAGGCTCAAAACCTCACCTGGACATTTTTGCAAATTGTTTAACCGAGATTCTATCCCTGGTGTGTGCTTCCTATCACCCCAAACTTATCATAAATCATGTCATCATAACAACATCCCAAAGTTCGGTTTTCAATCACATGGGGATCATATTTCTAAAATTTTCAAGTCTAGGGGAAAGCAGTCAACAATATCATTCGATCAATCTATGCAAAAATTAATAAAATCCAATAAACTTGCCATCCAAGACACAAACACAGCTCACGAGCTTCTCAAATTATTCAGGAGCTTTATTCAAAACAAAGCAGAGAAATAAAACAAAGCAAAAGAAAATTAAAAGGAGAAAGGGTTAAGAAAAAGCTCGTTGGAGGCGGTTCCACGAGGATCCCACTTTGCCTGTAGCATAAGTCCCACGTGGTAGCCAAAGGACGAAATTCATTCCAAGCCTCCCTAGCTTGCGGCTTTGATGCGGAGGTGAGCACTTGATAGTTATAATAACCTCGCCAGAGTGCGGCGGACTTCTCCACTCTCCTTGGGTCCCGGACGACCTCCTTCTCAATAAGTCTCCCAATAGTAAGTGGGGCTCAACCTCTTGGATTGGCCATGGTGCAAATTCGAGGCTTGAACTCCATCACCGGTTGTTCCGCGGTGGGGAGGTAGCTGCTCGATGGATAGTGTATTTGGAACTTGGTGAACAATCGGTGTCCTCTCACTATCATCCTGCAAAAATAGAGTCAGAAAGCGGCCTAAACATCACACGGGTTAGTGTCGATGCAGTTAGTACATGTAGTAAAAGCAGGTTAGTAAAGGTCGGATTATACGGACTTTCTGACGGTCCATCCACCCCATCATTCTCAACCATACATCGATTCCGGGTTCTTCATTATCCTCAAGCACGGTGGAAGCGAGATGTCCTCTCCACCCCCACGATCCTCATTTCTTTTTTTCCCTTCAAATATAAACACTGCATAACAGTGTATACACAGCGCGATACCATCCAATACAATCATTAGAATCGGTGGATTCAACACATAATTCATCATCAGCGAAAATATCATCGAGAATTATCATCAAAGTATTTTCAGGAATAACCATCTCGAATCTTATGTTCCTCGAGGGGCTGTGGAGTTAGCATTGCGCCGAGTTGGCGGTAACTTGATCAATTAGAGCCCCAACTTTTGGATTCAGCTTGGTCCCTCTATTGGGCTTCACGATTACTTGCCTCCATTGCCTCCATCCTCTGTTGAAATTCAAGATTGTATGCCATCAGTTGATTGTTCTCTTCCCATTTGTTGTAGCATTGAAGCAATCTCATCAAGGTGATCTGTGAAGGTTCGGACGGTGTAGAGGTGGTCACTTGGCTAGGATAGTATGGTGGTGGCTCACTAAATTAGGATAATACATGCAAGGTGGTGGTTCATAATAAACATTATGCAAATATTCATACATGTAATTATCCATGGGGAAAATAAAATTCTGAGACGAGACAACAGACAAAACTAATTAGCAAAGCAAAAGTTTTTTTTTTTTTCAAATTATTTTTACGCTAATAACTACAAACCGAGTCATAACGGCGCCAATTTTTGAGTAGCAAGCCACCCAGATAAAAAACGGCGATTATAAATAATGCAGTATGGTGCGACAACTTCGGATCGTCTCTCAGGACTCTTTAGTTGTTGTTATTATGAATGAAAATTAGTAAAAGTTAGAAATGGGGGTTTTGAGATTAAAACTAAATTAAAAGTAAAAGAAGAAAACAAAGCCAGAAAATAGAGCGATTACCAAATAAGCTAAGGATTAACCTACACTTTTGGTTTCCCACTATCATTGGTTCATGCAAATCCTAAGCGGATACTAATCCTCTCCCAGGTTGTAGCAACTTAATTAACAAGCAATCACTACTACGGATGTATGTTCTATTCAGAAATAACAAGCGGGGTGAAGCCTGCGTGACAAATGAACATGAATGAACACACGCGAAATAACAAACGCGTTAAGTATAGAAACATACATCAGAAATGAAACAATACCATACTATATATTCTGAAATAACAGAAACATACAACATTGCATTGAAAAGAGAAGCAAATGATCATGGAATCAAACCACAAGTGTTAACGAGGCCTAATGCAGATGAATTAACCTAGGAGCTAATTCTCCATTACAAAAGTAAAACACAAAGAAAGAAATAAACTACGAAAACTACTACTCATCTGCAAAGATTAGCCAAGCCAGCTAACTCAATTAACTTTTCAGTCAGCCTAAAGCTGCTTTATATACACGTTTAGGAATCCAGTCCTCGTGGGAACCACTGCTGCGAAGCGGAGTATGCGAAAGGTCTGCACTCTTGGTCTTCTCGCGAGGCGAGCATATCGATCGCGGGGCGAATGCTTCAAATTCCCAAGCAACCCGCCGTGACCTTGACACGGCCAGTGATCGTCTCGACTTTTTCATGGTTGGATGACTGCGGGCGAGCCATTTCTTAGCAGGCGAACCGGAGGCACTGCATTTCTTGGGCAGTCGGCTTCCCCGGGGGTCGAGGCGGCGAGTATTCTCGCGAGCGAGAAACTCGAAATTATTCCTTTTATTTACACAGAAAATAGAAAGTAAAGTAAATACTTTATTCACTCTAAATCAACTAAATTAACTTAAAATAATTCTGGATTCAAAATATTACTTAAGGACAATCAAGTCTAATTTGGTGAAAATGATATAAAATAAGCACAAAGCCAAGGTCTTTTAGTTATAAACCGGTCAAGCAGAGGCTCGTGAGAGATTCAAGCAAATTCGGGAAAGTACAACTTAACGGTGATTCACACATTCAAAAACAGAGTTGGGCTCAAATCCTCACCTGGACATTTGCAAATTGTTTGAGAGATACGATTCCTAGTGTGTGCACCCCTACTTTGAAACTTATCATAAATCAAGTAATCACAACAAAATCCTCAAAGTTAGTTTTCAATTTTTAAGTGGGGATAAACTTTTCTAATTTGAGAACTTAGAAATCATCGGTGGTCAAATAATTCATGCAATCAATCTATGCTAAATTCAGTTAACATCAACAAGCTTGCGGACCACGACATTCATACAAAAACTCTAGATCTTCTCAAATTATTCAAAGGGCGACAAACAAAACATAAGCATAAACAAAAACAAAACAAGCGTTAAGAGAAGAGGAATACCTAGCTTAGGTTGCCTCGACCCTGGCGCTGTCATACGCGCCAAAAAGAGCAGTGATTATTAAAATAATGTTTAGTATAGAGCGACAACTCAGTATAAATCTCACAAGGACTCTTTAGTGTTGTTATTATTAAAGGAAAATCAAAGTTAGTTTTGGGAGTTTTGGATTAAAAATAAAATAAAAGACAACAAAACAATGAAAACAAGCAGAGAATAGCAAAGAACCTAAAGACGATTAACCTACTGTTCTTGGTTTCCCACTATCATTGGTTCATGTAAATCCAAGCCTAGCGAGATTCTAATCCCCTCGGTTGGCAGCAAATAAAGCGAAATTCACTACCTACGGATGTATGTTCCTATTCCAGAAATAACAAGCGAGTTAAGCTCTGCGTGAACAAGCGAAACAGAATGAACACACAGAAATAATAACGCGATTAATTATAGAAACATAACATCCAAAATGAATGTTGATACAACACTATACATTCTGAAATAACAAACGAAACATATAGCATTGCATTGAAAAGAAAAGCAATAAAAGCAGAAATCACAGAACCTCAAATGTAAATGGAAACCAATCCCAGTAGATTAATCAGGAGACTAGTTCTCCATTACAGACTTAAACCAAAGAAAAGAAAGGAAAATAAACTACTACTGCTAGCTCTATCATCAAGACTAGCAAAGCGGCTAACTACGACTTGCCCACACTACTAACTCCTCTCTCGATATCGAATGCTCCTTTTATTAACTTCAACCTCTGCCTCTTAGCTTTCCAAAGCCACTTAATTTACATAATTATGAATTAGGATGAGGAGTTATGTCCCACAGTCAACTCATGCAGAAGCCAGTAAACGCCTCCGACTTCACATGGATTAAAGCCCCTCAAAACGGCTCTGTTTGGAATAATGGTCTTCATGAGAGTTAAAGCTCTTTGTTTGATCTTTCATTTGCCACCGGTTTCAGTTCTAACCGACATCTACAGCCCAAGTTATGGCAGCGGGTTCAGGTTCAGTGTGGCCCGGCAATTATATTGGACTTCAAGGCCAGCGTGACCCTGCACATCAATTCAGCATCGAGGTTCTTGAGAAGTTGTTGGGCTTCCTTTTTAAAAAAATAAGAAAAACATAAGTATTTTATTCAACTCTAAATCAACTAAATTATCCTAAAAATACTTTATAGACTAAAAATACGCTTAAGGACAATCAAGTCTAATTTGGGTGAAAAATGATATAAAATAAGCACAAAGCCATGGTCTTTATTAGTTATAAAACTAGTCAAACTGAGGCTCATCAAAATACCCCAAACTTAAACTTTGCTTGTCCCCAAAGCAAACTATACTCAAAAACTTAAAAGACTCGAGACCTGGGAAAAAACATGGCAAAGGCTTAAGATTCAATCAACTTTCCCACGATTTCAAGCAATTTTTCAAAGAATTTTCTTTCAATATTCCCTTTCAAGCAAAGTAATCCCCATGCATTTATTCTAAGAGTTGAGAATTTCATCATTCA
>JAUPTC010000967.1:0-27500 GCA_030762895.1 Sophora flavescens
GTATATTATTTTATTATTTTATGATATAATGATATGTTTGAAATAATAACATGTTGGTATGATTGTAATGATTGTGCTTAGAGACTTTTCTCAATAATGAGACATGATGAGTTATTGTGATGTATATGGGGGTTCATAATACATGTGTTCCATGTATGTTGTTTTCTGTACTGTTTTACCTTAGACCTGGATCGTGTTGATTGCACACTGGGATCACCCATGGATGATTCAGTCGACAGGGTTTCCCCTCATATGTAGTTTTGAGTTCGAGTTTGTGGATCCCAACGAGTGGCTAGTGGACCTAGTCACCCGGTTTGCGATATATAGGGGTCCAGTCTCGGTGACTATTGGACTAAGACAGGGATCTCCTTTGGGTTTGATTGGTATGTTCCAAGCCGGTCAGGCGTTTCCCTTTCCTATCGGATTTTTGGATGCACAGTTACCGCCAATGCCAAAGATGGCACCAGTTCCCTACCTAGTACCCTTTGAGGTACTCGCACCAGAGCCCGCACCAGCACCCACACCGGAGCCTGTTCTTGCGCCAGTTCCAGAGGAGGACCCAATAGTACTAGTTCCAGATCCAATGCCTGTCCCGGAGGTACCCGTACTTCCTGAGGTTAGAGCGACAGGGTCATAGTCTTCCAGAGTGTCCTCTAGGTTACCATGCAGGGATAGCAGGGCTTACTGATGGTTGTTCCAGAGATCTTCAGAGAGGAGCTCTTCCAACGGTATCGGAGGAGTAGTGGGACCGTCGAGACTCAGGGGTGATGGCAAGGGTAGTAGCCAATGATGGCTCAGGCCAGTGCTATCTGTATAGGTGTGTGTAAGGTTTTGATGTATTTTTGAGAGGGGGATGGATGTTGAAAGTTGGCGAGGTATCTTCTATTCCAGTCTTTTGATGTATTTTTATTTTCTACCAATTTGTATATATTTGGGATCCTACTGATGGGATTCCCTGACAGTACTTATGATGTACAGTATTATGTATGTATGTATATTGTGACACCCAACTATCCCTCATGTTATAAAGCATAAAAGATAAAGATAAAACATATGTCCTTTAATAAAAAGGTTCATGGGTAGAAAGGTCCCACATGAACTAATTCAACAAAATGCGGATATAAAAACCAGGTTTAAAAGAATTGAAAGAAACATAACATGAAACTACGACAAACATAACCCAACCCCAATGTCACATACAGAGCTGGTATAACCATTTCGAAATAAAATCCTAGCTAAAGATTTGCGGCTCCTCGGAGTCACTCCTCTTCTGGCTGCTCGCCATCCTCTGTATAAAAGGGATACATACCAAACAGAAACAGAGAAAACGGGGAGTAAGAAAACATATAATCACAATGACATGGAGATAGGAATAAGATGATCATACATCATGGCATAGCAACATCATAAGCATACATATACATATATTAACATCATAAACCAACCAAGTATGTTATGCGGTGCAATACAATACTACTTCGCTACTCCATTATGCATGTGGATCCAACTAACTTCGGAGTTACATATCTGTATTGGCCATAGAAGCACCAACATCGGCAGTCCACCGAACCTCGGGTGAACCCCATGGATAGCCAACGCATCAAACCGTGGATGCCTCATCACGGGGGCGCACGGTCACTAAACCTTGGGTAACCTACCATGGATGGCCAGATCACCGTACTCTAGGGCGATCTCCCCTATGTTGAACGTCCCCCTCAACCATCAACTCCAATGCTCTATGCATGGGCACAACAAGAAACAACAACCACCTCCTTTGCTTGGGCCAAAATTCTCCCAAGACTTCAACATCAACATGCTTGGGCCAATAAGCACCCAAGACTTAACATCATCTTGCTTGGGCCAATAAGCACCCAAGACTTAACATCATCATCATGATCAACACCTTAGACCCAACCGGGGTCAAGACCCCCTTGGCCAAAAACCACCAAGGTACAACTCATCAGCACCTCCACCAATAAGCATCGAGGCCACTTTGGCCAATAGGCACCAAAGCTAACATCGTGCGTTAACCCAATGGATACTCGCTTAACCATCTCATCATCTTTAAACGTCTTAATTAATCTTTAATTAAGTTATCTAACCTTCATCATTCGATTGGTGTATTATCATATCATTACTGGGGACATTTGGGGTTAGAACCCCTTTAAAACCTTTAATCTTGGATTCTGGTCAAAGGGGTGAGCACGAGCGTGCTTAACCCCAGCACGGTCATCTTTCTCTGAAAGTGAGGCACGGGCGTGCTTCTGTTTATGCACATCCATGCTTATATGCACGATCGTGCTTAATGAGCGGTCTGCCAGAAATCAACCTGTTCAGCACGGCCATGCTCTTGGACAAGCCGTACTGTTCTGGGCAGATTTCTTGCTAAATTATTTTAACCAAAAACACCCTAAACTACTCTTAAACCATTCCTAACGTTCTTAACTAAACCATTGGCTTAAATCTCACCTTTACTAACAGTTCGTGTTTTATAACCAATTTTAGGGGAATAAATCCCTTAATCATCTTATTAACTAGAGCCCTATTTTAACCAATTAAGGGTTCTTTAAACATATTGGCTTCAAGCCACAAACCTCAACCAACAGGTATAAATATACCAAATCAACCAACAAACATGGCATAACAATGATACCAATGTAAACAAATTTATCATGGCATAATCACCCATATCAAAAAACCAATTAAACATGGCATCAACATATCAACGAGGCATACATGATTGGCATACCAATTGTAACACCCCGATTTTCGCTGCTTTGTAATATCGGTGATAAATATATAAATATATATATTTATCCGAGATTTAGAAAATGATTTTGGATAAACCAAGGTCATTTCCTTGTTATACTTATTTTCATAAGGTTACGGGGAAGTTTTTGGTTGAAAATTCAGACGGAAACTGGTCTGCCGTTTTCTGTGTTTTCGCTGACAGTAAAATTTTACTGCTCAGAAAACCTAATTTTAATTCGTGAACGAGATGAAAAATGTTTTTATTGTATTTACTACGATACTGGAAATTTTGAAAATTTTGGTAAAAAAATTAAAATATTATATTTGTTGCGGGCGTATACGTCGAGATTATCTCTAGGAAAAACCTGCGCCAGATGAAACCCGGAGTCGGCAACGTAGCTGAGATTATGGATTTGACCGACTTGACGAGCATTTATGACGAGCTTATCCGAGTCATAATGGCCATAATGGCGCATTTATGACAAAGTGAAATTTTCCTATGAAATGGCCATTTTGCCCTCGTCTTTTTATGACAATTACAAGCCATGCCATTGGAAAATTTGATCAAATCCAACCCAAAACTCACGGCTCCTTCCTCCATTCCAATCACTTGGACATCACTTTTCCTAAGCCATAAATGACATTTATGTTAAGTGGATGAGTTATAAGGCAAAGTCATTCTCTCATCAATCACCTGAAACTGTCACGAAATTCTGACCAGTTGATTCTCTGAATCTCGAAAAACTTTCAACATGAAAGTTGTTCATATTTCTCTCTTCTTTCCAACTACATAAAGATCATCCAAAACGGACAAATATGTTGAGAGATATACCCAAATTAGTAAAACTATTCTAAGCCCTCATCATGTTCATCTTCTTCTCTAATGTTCTCAAATCTTCTTCAAGTTTCTTGATTCTTCTTAACCTATCTTTGACTCATAAATTCAGCCAACAAAGTCAAGATAAGCTTGCATTAAATGTGGCAAAATCATCATCATGGCACTTTATTGACAATTTGCAAACTAGTCCTTCAAATTTTGGAATCCTTGCAAATTGGTCCTTAGAACTTAATTGCATTTGAATCCTTTAGCAAGACAACTCATCATCATCTAGAGTCTTCCCAAGATGGCGCCACTATCCCTATAAATACCATACTCTCACTTTTCACTTAGTTTCTTTTGGCCATTTGTTCAAAAACCCTAAGTTTATAAGTCTTCTAGTGTAGATTTGTGAAGCAAGTTTCTTGGATTTCCTTTATCATTGATCTTCAAGAGGTAAATCCTAATCTTCTTCCTTAATCATGCCTATGTTCTTTAGCAAGTTTCTTGATTCAAGGTTTATATTATAGTTGTTCATCACTTTAAAGTTTCTAACCCTAGAACTTTGAAAAGTCATAATAAATTCTAGAAAAATCCTTTTGACATGAAACCAATTGCTATGATCTTATAATCATCTCTATTTTCATCATCTAGAAGCATAAGATCATGAGAAATTTCTTTCCTTAAAATCTGGACTGGGCCGAACCTAGGTTAAAGTTGTGTTCTTATGTTTTGTTTCAATTTCATGTCTTGATTCATGATTCCATCCGTTTGTATCTTGCTAGTTCTTGTATTCAAGTATATAGAAGATCAAAAATCAAACTTGAGCCTATTTGTTTCTTCAAAAACCGAAACCCTAGGTTTGAGTACTTAATGGTTTTGTGATTCAAAAGTTGTTTGTAATCCTTGAATCCAACTCTAAACTTTGTATGTTGATTAAATCCAAGAGTTGAGGAAATTTTAAAATTCTAGCCTAAAAATCTTGAGAAAACCGAACCCTAGTTCTTAGAACTAGATGAGTTTAATTCATGTTCTTGGTTCATAATCATGGTTTAAGTGATTAATCATGATTAAGTAACTTATGGATCATTAATCCTTAAGTTAATCAAATTTTCAACTTCCTAACCTAGATAATTGGTTGAAGCCGAAACCCTAACCCTAAAGGTTAGAGGATTTTGTTTCAAATTTTAGTCTTGTAATAAGTAATCTATGTTAGTTAAGACTCTATTAACTAGGATCCAAAAGATGGCATTAAGAAGATAACCCTAAACCTATTTTCTAAGTCTTGGCCGAACCTAGCTCTAAAGTGTCATAGATGGGTGTTAGTTGATTAATTATAAGTATGTTGTTTGGTTGAAGGTGGTTGTGTTAACTCGTGGCGGGATAACGAGGATCGTCGTGTACGTGTTTCCGGTGCAAACTCAGGTGGGGAAAAGAATCAACCTATCGTCGGAATCGATAAGTAGTAGATTATATGATAATTGTGTAGGGCGACCTAAACCCTACTAGTAGTCGAGTAATCGACAAGACCAAAATCCTATTGGAAACCTTTTCTGTAAAACCAATGGTGATTCGGGGATTGTAGGTTTATCGACATTAAGTTGATTTTAAGTATTTGAGGATGTTTGAATTATTTACTTTTGACTGTTTGTGATACGCTGGTTGAGGTATTCCATCTGCATGTGACGTATTGTTTCGGTGTTTGAATAATTATGATTGTGAGGATGTTTGCTGTCTGTCACGGCTGTGATGGCTATCACGGCCAGGCCGTGACAGAATCTGACTTGCCTTTGTTGTCTGTCACGGTCGTGATGGCTATCACGGCCAGGCCGTTACAGAGTCTGACTTGTTTATTTATTTGGTTTGATTATTATGAGTTGGTTGTGATAAATTGATGTATATGATATTGAGATATTTGAATATTATGTTGATTAATGTGTTATGCATGATCTGTCTGGTTTTTAATCCTATGCTTAGATGATTTTAAGCAAAGATATATGTTGTTCGGGAGATAAGTTTTGGGTGAGAGTTTTGAATATGAATTAGAGGTGACTCGTTATTATTTTATAGAAGTGATGTGATATAGAATGTAAGTGGAGGTTGTGAGGAAAAGCTTGAGGTACTAGGTTGCTATTGATAAAAGTCAGTGAGAATCATACCGTGCTTATGCACTATTTCCTATGAGAGATTAGGGAATAGTGGCGCACCGAATTGTAAGGTCTTTTATGCTTATGTGCTATTTCCAATGGGGGCAATAGTGACGCATATTGTGCTGATGCACTATTCCCTATGAGAGGTAAGGGAATAGGGGCGCACCGAGTTATTATTTATTATATGCTTATGTGCTATTTCAAATGGGGGAAATAGTGACGCATATCGTGCTTATGCACTATTTCCTATGAGAGGTAAGGGAATAGGGGCGCACCGAGTTATTATTTATTATGTGCTTATGTGCTATTTCCAATGGGGGCAATAGTGACGCATGTTGTGCTTATGCACTATTTCCTATGAGAGATTAGGGAATAGTGGCGCACTGAGTTTTGACCCTAAATAATTCTGGACTACTGACTAATGTGACAGGAGTGAATATGGCCACATCAGTATTAAGTTTTAGTTGCATGGGCTGAGGGTAGATGATGATATAGTGAATTGAGGATGATTGTTGATTTTGAGTGATGTGTGTCTGTGACAATTACTGTATAATTTACTATTACTCTTTTCTGCTTTTTGATGATAGAACTGTTTCTTATTCCCTATATATTTCTGTGTGTTGTATTTTATTTCTGATATGATCGTACGAGAAGACCCGATGGAGGAACCAATTGCTGAGGAGTTAGATGGAACTCCTTACGAACCAGATGCAGGAGGTCGAGCTTTGATTCAAGGCGATTAGAGTATAGACATTATGGCTAGTGTGTCTAAAGAGTATTTATATTTCCGCTAAGTATGTCTGTAGTGAAGTTTATGCCTGTGAGGGATCCTACTGAGAGGGCACCCTTAACAGTGCTTTTGGTAATGTAATAAATAAACATGTGTGTATTTATATATTGCAACTTTGGTGTGTTTTATATTTGTAGAAGTTATATAATTATTAATTAAGTTTTAAATTTTTACGTATTTTCAACAGTAAGCGCGTGATTAAGTAAATAAATATTAAGGTTTTAATGTAATAATACAATGGGGCACAACGGAGTGTCTCATTTGGTGGTATCAGAGCAGTTTGATTCTAATCGGACTGTGAGGTCTAGGAAGCTGTTACTGGCCGTGTCTAGTTGAGTCCACATCGGATTTTAACTATGCTTAGAAGATGGGTAGTGTGTCCGAATACGATGCGATAATTAACATTAGTGTGGCATATGGTATTTATATACTGGTCTATGTGGTATTATATGTCATACTGATTAGAGCAAATGATTTCTTTTACAGAATCATGGCTCGTGGAAGAGGACGTCTGATCGTCAGTGATGACAGAACTCCTGAAATAATTGTTGGAGATAACAATGTGGAAAATAATCAGACCGGAAGTGGAGGAGAGTCATCTGAGACTCAAGATACCATGAAAAACATAGTTATTGCTCTGTTGTTACAAACACAGCAGAATGCTGAGATGCTACAGATGAACAAAGAACAGCAGGAACAATAGAATCAAAGGAGAGCTGAGCAGCTGAAGATGCCGGAATGGCTACTTTCCTGAAAGGG
The DNA here is from genome assembly GCA_030762895.1 of Sophora flavescens. Classification (NCBI taxonomy): domain Eukaryota; kingdom Viridiplantae; phylum Streptophyta; class Magnoliopsida; order Fabales; family Fabaceae; genus Sophora; species Sophora flavescens. The sequence continues at coordinate 7,268 of JAUPTC010000967.1, forward strand.
AAGCCACCCCAATTCTGAGGAGATTATGATCCAGATAAGTAAGAGTGGTGGATACAAGAGATCGAGAAGATATTCGATACCATGCGCTGCAGAGAGGATGGGAAGGTGATGTATGATGCCTTTATGCTAACTGGAGGAGCAGAGTCTTGGTGGAGAGGTAAGCGAAGATTGCTGGATGCCGAAGGCAAAGTTATCAACTGGCAGCTGTTCAGTGACTTCTTCTTTGAGAAGTATTTTCCGCGTCTAGTTCGACGCGAGAAAGAGAGGGAATTCACGAGTCTCAAACAAGGCAACATGACTGTTGGTGATTATGCATCACGATTTGAGGCTCTGATTAAGTATTCTGAATTTTATCAGAGATTCCCAGATGAAGATTGGCAATGTATAAGGTTTGAGGAAGGACTCCGACATGAGCTCCAGAGGGCTATAGTATCTCTTGATATCCAGAGTTTTCCAGAGCTAGTGGAACGATGCAATGCGATTGAAAGTATATATCTGAGGAGGGCTGCTGAACAGAAGCAACAAAGGATTGGAGGTCCTATTCGATCAGATACTCAGAGGATAGTAGATAGTGGTTCTCAGGGGAGGAGGGAACCATACCCCAAACCAGTGCAGACAGTAGCACCAACACCAATTGCCACAACACAAGTGGTTGGAACGGGTCAGCAACAGCAAGGCCCGGTTTGTTATAAATGTGGAGGACCACATTATCAACAGAATTGTAGGGAGGTACCTTGTTGTTTCCATTGTGGCAAACCAGGACATTTTTCTCGAGATTGTAGACAGAAAGGCATGCCGCAACCGGTAGCTGGGAATAGGGAAGCTGGAGGTTATAGAGGTGGAAACCAGGGAGGAGTTTCCGCAACCGGTCAGCAGATGGTTAGGCCTCAAGCTACTGGGAGAGTGTTTACCATAAGGGGAGCTGAATCTTCTCACCTTGCAGGTCTCAGAGAAGGTATGTGTAAATTGGATATAATATGTAATTATTGTTTAGAGGATAAATAGAATGATATAAGGATGAATTATGTTATGAAGTACCGCTATCATTTAGAGGAAGAAAACGATGAGAAATATATTGTGGGATCTTTAGAATAAGATACGATTACAAGATGATGTCTAGTTTTGAGTTAAGAAATTCCGAGGACGGAATTTTTTTCTAAGAGGGGTAGTAATGTAACACCCCGATTTTCGCTGCTTTGTAGCATCGGTAATAAATATATAAATATATATATATTTATCCGAGATTTAGAAAATGATTTTGGATAAACCAAGGTCATTTCCTTGTTATACTTATTTTCATAAGGTTACGAGGAAGTTTTTGGTTGAAAATTCAGACGGAAGCTGGTCTGCCGTTTTCTGTGTTTTCGCTGACAGTAAAATTTTACTGCTCAGAAAACCTAATTTTAACTCGTGAACGAGATGAAAAATGTTTTTACTGTATTTACTACGATACTGGAAGTTTTGAAAATTTTGGTAAAAAATTAAAATATTATATTTGTTGCGGGCGTATACGTCGAGATTATCTCTAGGAAAAACCTACGCCAGATGAAACCCGGAGTCGGCAACGTAGCTGAGATTATGGATTTGACCGACTTGACGAGCATTTATGACGAGCTTATCCGAGTCATAATGGCCATAATGGCGCATTTATGACAAAGTGAAATTTTCCTATGAAATGGCCATTTTGCCCTCGTCTTTTTATGACAATTACAAGCCATGCCATTGGAAAATTTGATCAAATCCAACCCAAAACTCACGGCTCCTTCCTTCATTCCAATCACTTGGACATCACTTTTCCTAAGCCATAAATGACATTTATGTTAAGTGGATGAGTTATATATAAGGCAAAGTCATTCTCTCATCAATCACCTGAAACTGTCACGAAATTCTGACCAGTTGATTCTCTGAATCTCGAAAAACTTTCAACATGAAAGTTGTTCATATTTCTCTCTTCTTTCCAACTACATAAAGATCATCCAAAACGGACAAGTATGTTGAGAGATATACCCAAATTAGTAAAACTGTTCTAAGCCCTCATCATGTTCATCTTCTTCTCTAATGTTCTCAAATCTTCTTCAAGTTTCTTGATTCTTCTTAACCTATCTTTGACTCATAAATTCAGCCAACAAAGTCAAGATAAGCTTGCATTAAATGTGGCAAAATCATCATCATGGCACTTTATTGACAATTTGCAAACTAGTCCTTCAAATTTTGGAATCCTTGCAAATTGGTCCTTAGAACTTAATTGCATTTGAATCCTTTAGCAAGACAACTCATCATCATCTAGAGTCTTCCCAAGATGGCGCCACTATCCCTATAAATACCATACTCTCACTTTTCACTTAGTTTCTTTTGGCCATTTGTTCAAAAACCCTAAGTTTATAAGTCTTCTAGTGTAGATTTGTGAAGCAAGTTTCTTGGATTTCCTTTATCATTGATCTTCAAGAGGTAAATCCTAATCTTCTTCCTTAATCATGCCTATGTTCTTTAGCAAGTTTCTTGATTCAAGGTTTATATTATAGTTGTTCATCACTTTAAAGTTTCTAACCCTAGAACTTTGAAAAGTCATAATAAATTCTAGAAAAATCCTTTTGACATGAAACCAATTGCTATGATCTTATAATCATCTCTATTTTCATCATCTAGAAGCATAAGATCATGAGAAATTTCTTTCCTTAAAATCTGGACTGGGCCGAACCTAGGTTAAAGTTGTGTTCTTAGGTTTTGTTTCAATTTCATGTCTTGATTCATGATTCCATCCGTTTGTATCTTGCTAGTTCTTGTATTCAAGTATATAGAAGATCAAAAATCAAACATGAGCCTATTTGTTTCTTCAAAAACCGAAACCCTAGGTTTGAGTACTTAATGGTTTTGTGATTCAAAAGTTGTTTGTAATCCTTGAATCCAACTCTAAACTTTGTATGTTGATTAAATCCAAGAGTTGAGGAAATTTTAAAATTCTAGCCTAAAAATCTTGAGAAAACCGAACCCTAGTTCTTAGAACTAGATGAGTTTAATTCATGTTCTTGGTTCATAATCATGGTTTAAGTGATTAATCATGATTAAGTAACTTATGGATCATTAATCCTTAAGTTAATCAAATTTTCAACTTCCTAACCTAGATAATTGGTTGAAGCCGAAACCCTAACCCTAAAGGTTAGAGGATTTTGTTTCAAATTTTAGTCTTGTAATAAGTAATCTATGTTAGTTAAGACTCTATTAACTAGGATCCAAAAGATGGCATTAAGAAGATAAACCTAAACCTATTTTCTAAGTCTTGGCCGAACCTAGCTCTAAAGTGTCATAGATGGGTGTTAGTTGATTAATTATAAGTATGTTGTTTGGTTGAAGGTGGTTGTGTTAACTCGTGGCGGGATAACGAGGATCGTCGTGTACGTGTTTCCGGTGCAAACTCAGGTGGGGGAAAGAATCAACCTATCGTCGGAATCGATAAGTAGTAGATTATATGATAATTGTGTAGGGCGACCTAAACCCTACTAGTAGTCGAGTAATCGACAAGACCAAAATCCTATTGGAAACCTTTTCTGTTAAACCAATGGTGATTCGGGGATTGTAGGTTTATCGAAATTAAGTTGATTTTAAGTATTTGAGGATGTTTGAATTATTTACTTTTGACTGTTTGTGATACGCTGGTTGAGGTATTCCATCTGCATGTGACGTATTGTTTCGGTGTTTGAATAATTATGATTGTGAGGATGTTTGCTGTCTGTCACGGCCGTGATGGCTATCACGACCAGGCCGTGACAGAATCTGACTTGCCTTTGTTGTCTGTCACGGTTGATAGTGTGATTTTACATCATATTTTCTGTACACTTTTGCATGCATTTTTCATATAGATTAGGCAGTCTATATTTGATTTTAGTTAGTTTTTCTCTTGGAACGGGTGAAGTGGTTTCTTGGTGTTATTTTGCAGGAACTTAAGGAAAACTGTGCAGATTTGGCCATATTGAAGCTTGGATGATTTTAGAGCTTGAAAAGAGAAATTGAGCCAAGCTGAATTCTGAAGATTCGCCCCGCGAATAACAATTCGCCTCGCGACCCTGACTTATGACTGTGCCAGAAAATGCAACCTGTTCTGTCTCGCCACACGAACAGTGTCTCGCCTCGCGAAAGTTCCAAACCTGAAGACCAGATTTTTAATATTTGCCTCGCGAGCACGCGCAGAACTGATTGGTATAAGTTGCTGTTTTAGGGCAGAACTGAATAGGTTTTTTGGAGTTTTGGGAGTTCTTGGAGGAGGCACTTGGAGCTGCGGCTGGAGTAGGGTTCCAACCCTAGAAGGGAGCTAATTTAGGGGGTTGCTGTGACGACAGTGGGAAGCTTCAATGGAGTTCTCCCTTTCCTCCTTTCTCTACTGCTTTTCTGGTTTGGCTTTCTCTGTAAATATGAGTAACTAAACCCTGTTTGTTGGGATTAGATGTAGTCAAACTTATTATTATGTATTTATCTTGACTGATTATTCTGTGTTCATGCCTTCGTATTAGTGATTAATTTTCCATGCTTAATGCTTGTTGTGGCTAGCACCCCCATGGCTCGATTTGTGTTTTGGTATACAATTGGGAAATTCGTATCATAACCGGAATTGAATTTAATCACCTGGTAACCATTTCATCTAGGAATGGAGTTAGGTTTACTAGTAATCGCGTAATCCTTAATCCTAATGCAAATTCATTAATCTAGGCGACCTAAGGAATTAGGGTCTATTAGTGGATTTAGGCTCTTGCCATCTGAGGAATCAGGGTTTGAGTAATTTAGTGGATTGATTTTAATATCTGAAGCATGAATGGGAGGTATCTAGTCCTGATAGTACATGAGACAGATGTTTGGTGAAGTCTAGTCCCAACATATCTTTATGCACTCCAAGTGTTTGTAAAAAGTCCCCAAAAAGACCAAAAACATTTTATTTCTTTTGTTTTGATTTCTCTTGATTCATATTTTAGTCTAGATAGTTGCTGAGTTTGTGAATTGGTACTTGACATCCAATCCCAGTGGATACGATAACCGGTCTCACCACCGTATTACTTGCACGACTGGGTATACTTGCCTAGATCCGTCGACAAGTTTTTGGCGCCGTTGCCGGGGATTGCATGTACCCCATTCTTTATGGTAGGGGTATTGTGCATTTGCATCTTGCATGTTACATTCGTATAGTTTGTATGATAGCTTTGCATGATCACATTATTAGATTGCCCCTTGTCTGAAATTTGCATCCAATTGTGAGAACTAAGTGCCAAATAAATTGAGATAGTGGATTTTTGAAGCCAAATTTTTCATTCTTGTGATATGGCTGCAAATGAAAAATGTTTGAGATAATCTTGGATGGTTGATAATTAGCATATGGTTCCGTAGATTTGTGTTTCTCATTGATGGTTGAACTACTAAAAATGTGAGATTTTGAGCCAAAAGGGGTACTCACTAAATTTTACCCCATTCTTTGTGTTAGAGTGTTATTCCTCTTGGATTGTATTTCTCTAGAACTTGACTTAAAACCATTTTGAAGCTTAAAAAAATTTTGAAAACATTTTTGAAAATGATTGAGGCACTAGGTATTTTTCTGGCCTTCTGAGCTTTGAATGATTAAATGCTACCCCTTAGTTACCCAATTTTGAGCCTGAAAGAATAAAAATACTTTTCTTGGTACCCTGAAATTTTTTGATGAAAGATGATTGATAAGGGACCTTCTAAAGTATTAAAAAAAGGTAAAAAGGTAGTTGGAAAAAAAAAGTTTGGGATGAAAGAATCAGAAAAAAATAATTCTCTTGAGTTGAAAAATCTCCCCTTCTCCAAGCAAAAAGAAAAGAAAAATAAAAGAAAAAGAGAAAAATAAAAATATAGAAGGGGATGACAAAAAGAAAAGTGAGAAATGAAATGAAAAGAAAGAAAAGAAAGGTGGAAAAGTAAATTGAAACCCAAAATGTATTTTAGAAGGTCATGTGTTGAAATACTTGATACTTGTGTTAGCCTTTTGAAAAATCCTTTTCTTGATTTCCCCACCTAACGATTAATCCCATGGCCCCGTTACAACCAAGTGAAAGACCTCTTGATTCTAAATTGTTTTTATTAATAAAGTAGAGATTTGGTTGATAGTCAAGCCTATGGTTGAATTCATTCATTGAGGAAAATTGAGAGAATTGTCTTATTTCCCTAACACTTGAGTGAGGTTAGAAAGAGAACCAAGTAAATGAACAAGCTTGGGGTGAGCTTCAGGCGAGAAAGAGTGCCCAAATCAGTGAGAAATTGAGTCTAAGGAACCTAAGCCTCTAATTGGGCTTGAATTGATTGTCTCTTGTTGAATTGTTTGAGTTGCCTATTACTTGGATCATTTACTCGGGTTCTTAATTCACTATCCATGTTCTGTTTATTCTACTGGCCTTGGTGATTGCTTGAGGACAAGCAATTGAATAAGCTTGGGGTGATTTGATAGTGTGATTTTACATGATGTTTCCTGTACACTTTTGCATGCATATTTCATATAGATTAGGCATTTTTTACTTGATTTTGTTAGATTTTCCCTTGGAACGGGTGAAGCGGTGTCTTGATGTTGTTTTGCAGGAATCACTGAAAAATCTGGTTAACTTAGAGCCAAGGGAATGAAGAAACAGTGGAGAATTCAATTCTGGGAATGCTCGCCCCGCGAGAGGCTACTCACCCCACGAGACTGTAGACAGCCAGAAACAGAAAATGTCATCCTTTGTCTCGCCACGCGAATCACACCTCGCCTCGCGACCCTGAAAGATGACTGTGCCAGAAAATGCAACCTGTTCTGTCTCGCCACGCGAACAGTGTCTCGCCTCGCGAGAGATCCAATCACTGAAGACCAGAAGTTTAATATTCGCCTCACGAGATACAGATCGCCCCGCGAGCGCGCGGAACCCAGAACCCCTGTTTTAAGCTTATTAGGGGTGAATTGGAAGGGGCACCTGGGAGACATTGGAGGCTACGAGTTTGGAAACCCAAAAGGCTCTCTGAATCAGAGGTAGCTTCTGGAGGATTGCTCCCATGGAATTGCTTCTCTCCTTCATTCATGTTTCTTTGGTTGTGGCTATTATTATGAGTAGCTAAACCTCCATTATTGGGGTTAGGGTAGCTATTTCTGAATTCTCATGTATTTGATTTAATCTTGCAATACAGTTTCTGCTTTGTTATTGAGTGGTTGATTTCTGTACTCAATGCTTGTTGTGGCTAGCACCCCCATGACTTGTTTAGTGTTTTGATATGCAATTGGAAAATTCGTGTTAAAACCGGAATTGAGATTAATCACCTAGTAAGCCTTGTATCTAGGAATGGAACTAGGTTTATTAGAAATTGTGTAATCCCTAATCTTAATGCAAATTCACTAATCTAGGTCACCTAAGGAATTAGGGTCTATTAGTGGATTTAGGCTCTTGTCATCCGAGGAATTGGGGCTTGAGTAATTTAGTGGATCGATTGTCATAATTGAAGTAGAAACTGTTTGTGAGTTGTTTCATTGCATGAGGATGAAGTTTAGTGAAGCCTAACCCCAGCTCCTTTTATCATATTTGAAACCATCTTTTATTGCCTTCCAAGTGTTTGAGAAAAGTATAAAAAGAGTTTGTTTTTCTTATTTTGTTTAATTTTACTTTTGTGGGCTTGTTAATTAGTATAGAACTCTCTTCAATCCAAGAATCGCTTAGATAGTAGTTGAAGTGGTACGTGCTAGTACTTGTCGCAGTCCTCGTCGCAGTCCTCGTGGGAACGATAAAACGGTCTCACCACCGTATTACTTGCACGACTGGGTATACTTGCCCAGATTCGTCAACAAGGCCTGGGGCGGGATCGGGAGGCGGCCGCAAGAAAAAATGTGGTCATCGAATTGGACCGTTTTTGTGGGGATTTTCCATGGTGTGTTGAGGATTCATGGGTGTGGCTCCTCGACCTTGGTTGTGGATGGACGTTGTGTTAGGTTATGCCCTTCGGGGCGGATCCACAATACGAAGGGACGCGTGATCTTCCGGATGTGACCAAGGTGGGGGTCCCCAACACCAAACCGGTTCAAGGCGCACCGTAAAGGATCCTCATAATGTGACTGGCTCCCGTTTTAAAAAGGTTGGCTATCAAAATTTTGTCAACTTTGTTTTTAAAAAAGTTGGCTTCCGAGGGTGTAGCGAGGTTGTGGGTGCGCCGTTCCTCGACCTTGGTTGTGGATGGACGTGGTGTTAGGTGATGATGCCTTCCGAGGCGGAGCCGAAGCACCAAGATACGGGTGATCATCCTGAAGTGGCCTTGTAAAGGGTGCTCAAACACCAAATCGGCTGAAGGTGCATCGGAAAGGATCCTCGCGATGTTGTTGGTTTTTAAAAATGTTGGCTTCCGATATTTATCAATTTTTGTGGGGTACTCGATGGTGTGGCGAGGCTGTGGGTGCGCGGTTCCTCGACCTTGGTTGTGGATGGACGTGGTGTTAGGTGCTGCCTTCCGGGGCGGAGCTGAAGCACCAAGGGAGGGGTGATCGTCCTGGAGTGGCCTTATAAGGGGTGCTCAAACACCAGATCAGCTGAAGGCGCATAGGTAAGTACCCTTGTGCTATTGTTGGTTTTTAAAAATGTTGGCTTTCGATATTTATCAATTTCGTGGGGTACTCGATGGTGTGGCAAGGCTGTGGGCGTGTGGTTCCTCGACCTTGGTTGTGGATGGACGTGGTGTTAGCTGATGCCTTCAGGGGCGGAGCCGAAGCACCAAGAGACGGGTGATCATCCTGAAGTTTCCTTGTGAGGGGCTGCTCAAACACCAGATCGGCTGAAGGCGCATCGGAAAGGATCCTCACGATGTTGTTGGTTTTTAAAAATTTTGGCATTCGATATTTATCAATTTCGTGGTGGGGTACTCGATGGTGTGACGAGGTTGTGGGTGCGTTACTCCTCAACCTTGGTCGTGGATGGACGTGGTGTTAGGTGATGCCTTCAGGGGCGGAGCCGAAGCACCTCGAGACGGGTGATCGTCCTGAAGTGACCTTGTTAGGGGTTCCCAACATCTGATCGGCTATGGCTCATCGGAAAGGATCCTCGCGATGTTTTTTGTTTTTAAAAATGTTGTCTTTCGATATTTATAAATTTCGTGAGGTTCTCGATGGTGTGGCGAGGCTGTGGGTGCCCGGCTCCTCGACCTTGGTTGTGGATGGATGTGGTGTTAGGTGATGCCTTTCAGGGCGGAGCCGAAGCACCAAGAGACGGGTGTTCATCCTGAAGTGGCCTTGGAAGGGGTGTCCAACACCAGATTGACTGAAGGCGCATTAGAAAGGATCCTCGCGATGTTTTTGGTTTTTAAAAATGTTAGCTTTCAATATTTATCAATTTCGTGGGGTACTCGATGGAGTGGTGAGGTTGTGGGTGCACAGCTCCACGACCTTGGCTGTGGATGGACGTGGTGTTGGGAGATGCCTTCCGTGGCGGAGCCGAAGCACCAAGAGATGGATGTTCGTCCTGAAGTGACCTTGGAAGTGGTGTGCAACACTAGATTTGATGAAGGTGCATTGGAAAGGATCCTCGCAATGTTGTTGGTCAACCGATTTAAAAATGTTGGCTTCGGATATTGGTCGCGCCTGGCGATGCGGATGCGGTGTTTCTCGTTGCTTCCATGTGCTTGCTTGCCATTGGCAATGCGGGGCATGGTTCGTTCGATTGTATTGTGTCTTGCAAACGTGATGGCGTGTGATTGGTGGTCGAGATGTTTGTGCTGGCTGGCTCCATGCTCGTGGTCATCGAACGGTCAGACATAAATCCATGTCAGCTTCGCCTTGTGTTGCGGTGGCCTTGGCATGTGTTGTGGTTCCTGTGTTGCCTACCCATTTGGCGGTATTCATATGCCTCATAAGACTGGGTCCATCTAGGCTTCCTTTGTGAGGTTTAGTGGATTTGAAAGTAGTACTAGTGTTTCGCTTGTGTTGTGTGTTGTACAGCTCACGTGGTCATTGGTATCTACTGTTCTCTTGGATGCGGTGCATGTGGCTAACATGGGCTCTTGATTGTGCCCCATCGAGTCCCTCGGAATATTATCATTTGCCATGAACGACACTTGCCGGGGTGCCTGGGTTGCTTTTCCGCTTGCGGTGACAACACTTGCACTTCGGGCACAGTTGTTGGTGGATGCTACCTGGTTGATCCTGCCAGTAGTCATATGCTTGTCTCAAAGATTAAGCCATGCATGTGTAAGTATGAACTAATTCAGACTGTGAAACTTCGAATGGCTCATTAAATCAGTTATAGTTTGTTTGATGGTATCTACTACTCAGATAATCGTAGTAATTCTAGAGCTAATACGTGCAACAAACCCCGACTTCTGGAAGGGATGCATTTATTAGATAAATGGCCCTTGTGCCGGCGACGCATCATTCAAATTTCTGCCCTATCATCTTTCGATGGTAGGATAGTGGCCTACCATGGTGGTGACGGGTGACGGAGAATTAGGGTTCCATTCCTGAGAGGGAGCATGAGAAACGGCTACCACATCCAAGGAAGGCAGCAGGCGCGCAAATTACCCAATCTTGACACGGGGAGGTAGTGACAATAAATAACAATACCGGGCTCATTGAGTCTGGTAATTGGAATGAGTACAATCCAAATCCCTTAACGAGGATCCACTGGAGGGCAAGTCTGGTGCCAGCAGCCGCGGTAATTCCATCTCCAATAGCGTATATTTAAGTTGTTGCAGTTAAAAAGCTCGTAGTTGGACCTTGGGTTGGGTCAATCGGTCCGCCTCTGGTGTGCACCGGTCGGCTCGTCCCTTCTGCTGGCAACGTGCTCCTGGCCTTAACTGGTCGGGTTGTGCCTCCGGCGCTGTTACTTTGAAGAAATTAGAGTGCTCAAAGCAAGCCTACGCTCTGGATACATTAGCATGGGATATCACCACAAGATTCTGATCCTATTGTGTTGTCCTTCAGGATCGGAGTAATGATTAACAAGGACAGTCGGGGGCATTCGTATTTGATAGTCAGAGGTTAAATTCTTGGATTTATGAAAGACGAACAACTGTGAAAGCATTTGCCAAGGATGTTTTCATTAATCAAGAATGAAAGTCGGCGGATGTTACTTTTAGGACTCCGCTGGCACCTTATGAGAAATCAAAGTCTTTGGGTTCCGGGGGGGAGTGTGGTCGCAAGGCTGAAACTTAAATGAATTGACGGAAGGGCAACACCAGGAGTGGAGCCTGCGGCTTAATTTGACTCAACACGGGGAAACTTACCAGGTAGTCCTGGTGCATCGGGCGCAGGTCCTCGGTGCACGTGATGCCTGATCAGGCTCGGTGGGTGCGATCGGGAACCAAGGATGCATGGGTCTGGTGCACAGGGTACATGTCCCCGGTGTGGTTGAAAAATCATGAAAAATCTCCACCTTCATGAAATGCCCCGAGACATTGGAGGAACCTTCGGGATAACATTCTTTGCGTGCCTGCAAAAAAACAGCTCAAAACTCAATTTGTATCTTAGTTTCCTTGTATCAAAATTATCGCATATCCCTGATTTCGGTTGAAAAATCATGAAAAATCACCACCTTTATGAAATGCCACGAAACTTGATGGAAACCATGGGAATATTATAAGTATGGTGCCTGCAAAAAATCAACTCAAAATTCGATGGCTAGACCCATTTTCCATTTTTTGGGAATTGTTTCGATTTTCCACTTTGAAAATTGATAAAAAAATGATAAGGTGAAAAATTCTATAAATTTTTCGTTCCCTAGCTCCCATTTTTATAAGCATCCCTGCATAAAATCTGCCCAAAATTCGACCTCTAGCTTAGAAAAAATGAGTATGTCTCCCTAGCAAAAAGGATGTCTTGTGTTGGAAAATCATGAAAACTCACCACTTTTCTGAAATGGCACGAAACTTGGTGGAAACCTTGGGAATATTATAAGTATGGTGCCTGCAAAAAATCACTCAAAATTTGATGGCTAGACCCATTTTCCATTTTTTGGGACCTGTGATGCCCTTAGATGTTCTGTGCCACACGCGCGCTACACTAATGTATTCAACGAGTCTATAGCCTTGGCCGACAGGCCCTGGTAATCTTTGAAATTCCATCATGATGGGGATAGAGCATTGAAATTGTTGGTCTTCAACGAGGAATTCCTAGTAAGCGCGAGTCATCAGCTCGTGTTGACTACATCCCAGCCCTTTGTACACACCGCTCGTCGCTCCTACCGATTGAATGGTCCGGTGAAGTGTTCGGATTGCGGTGACGTGGGCGGTTCACTGCCGGCAACGTTGTGAGAAGTCCACTGAACCTTATCATTTAGAGGAAGGATAAGTCGTAACAAGGTTTTCTAAGGTGAACCTGCGGAAGGATCATTGTCGAATCCTCACAAAGCAGTGCGACCCATGAATTTGTTTGACTCCTTGGGTACGGCTTGAGGTGCATGGCGCCTCGGTCCCCCTAGTGTTGGGAGGTACCCTCCTCGTGTGGGCCCATTAACAAAATCCTGGTGTCTAATGGGCCAAGAAAATAGAGATTGTCTCGCGCGTCCCTCGTCGGCACTGGAAATGGTGCCTGTGTGGTGGCGTTGCGACACGTGTATCCAAAAGACTCTCGGTAAAGGATATCTCGGCTCTTGCATCGATGGAGAACGTAGCGAAATGTGATACTTGGTGTGAATTGCAGAATCCCGTGAACCATCGAGTCTTTGAACGCAAGTTGCGCCCGAAGCCATTAGGCCGAAGGCATGCATGCCTGGGTGTCTCACATCGTTGCCCCAATGCCTCAGCCCTATTGCTAGGCATAGTAAAGGGGTGAATGTTGGCTTCCGGTGAGCGATGCCTCACGGTTGGCTGAAAATTGAGTCCGTGGTGGAGTGCGCCGCGATGGATGGTGGTTGAGTAAAAGCTCGAGATCGATCGTGTGTGTCACCCTTACTAGATTTGGGACTCTTTGACCCATGAGCGGCCGTTGGCTGCCCACGACGGGACCTCAGGTCAGGTGGGGCTACACGCTGAGTTCAAGCATATCAATAAGTGGAGGAAAAGAAACTAACAAGGATTCCCTTAGTAATGGCAAGCGAACCGGGAAGAGCCCACCATGAGAATTGGTCACCCTCGGCGTCTGAATTGCAGTCTGGAGAAGCATCCTCGGTGGCGGACCGGGCCCTAGTCCCCTGGAAGGGGGTGCCGGAGAGGGTGAAAGCCCCATCGTGCCGCGACCCTATCACACCATGAGGTGCTGTAGGCGAGTCGGGTTGTTTGGGAATGCAGCCCCAATCGGGCGGTAAATTCCGTCCAAGTCTAAATTCTGGCGAGAGACCGATAGCGAACAAGTACTGGGAGGGAAAGATGAAAAGGACTTTGAAAAGAGAGTCAAAGAGTGCTTGAAATTGTCGGGAGGGAGCTGATGGGGGCTGGTGATGTGCCTCGGTCGGATATGGAACGGCAAGAGCCGGTCTACCAATCGACTCAGGGCATTGACCGATGCGAATTGTGAAGGTGGACCAAGCCCGTGCAGTTGGCATGCTCGTGGAGACATCACCATCGTGATTGTTGATGGCAGCACGTGCCTTCTCGGCATGATTCGGCACCTGCGTGCTACTGGCATCGGCCTTTGGGCTCCCCATTTGGCCCGTCTTGAAACACGGACCAAGGAGTTTGACATGTGTGCAAGCCAGCGGATGAGTAAACCCGTAAGGCACAAGGAGGTTGATTGGTGGATCCCCTTGTGGTTTGCACCGCCGACCGACCCTAATCTTCAATGAAGGGTTCGAGTGAGAGCATACCTGTCGGGACCCGAAATATAGTGAACTATGCCCGAGCAGGGTGAAGCCAGAGGAAACTCTGGTGGAGGCCCGCAGCAATACTGACGTGCAAATCGTTCGTATGACTTGGGTATAGGGGCGAAAGACTAATCGAACCGTCTAGTAGCTGGTTCCCTCCGAAGTTTCCCTCAGGATAGCTGGAGCCCGCGGGTGAGTTCTATCGGGTAAAGCCAATGACTAGAGGCATCGGGGGAGCAACGCCCTCGACCTATTCTCAAACTTTAAATAGGTAAGACGGTGCAGCTGTTCCGTTGAGCCGTGCCACGGAATCGAGAGCACCAAGTGGGCCATTTTTGGTAAGCAGAACTGGCGATGCGGGATGAACCGGAAGCTGAGTTACGGTGCCCAACTGTGTGCTAACCTAGACCCCACAAAGGGTATTGGTCAATTAAGACAGCAGGATGCTGGTCAGGGAAGTCGAAATCCGCTAAGGAGTATGGAACAACTCACCTGCCGAATCAACCAGCCCCGAAAATGGATGGTGCTTAAGCGCACGACCTATACCCGGCCGTCGGGGCAAGGTCCATGCCCCGATGAGTCAGAGGGCCCGACGGTCGCCGCAAAACCCGGGGTGTGAGCCTGAGCGGAGCGGTCGTCGATGCATATCTTAGTGGTAGTAGCAAATATTAAAATGAGAACTTTGAAGGCCTTAAATGGGAAAGGTTCCATGTGAACGACACTTGCACATGGGTAAGTCGATACTAAAGGATGGGGGAAGCCCGTCTGATAGCATTCTGAGCGGGCACTCCGAAAGGGAATCCGGTTAAAATTCCTGAACCGGGACGTGGCGGCTGAGGGCAACGTTAGGGAGTCCGGAGACGTCGACGGGCCCCCCAGAAAGAGTTATCTTTTCTGTTTAACAGCCTGCCCATCATGGAAACGACTCAGTCGGAGGTAGGGTCCAGCGGCTGGAAGAACACCGCACGTCGCGTGGTGTCCGGTGCGCCCCCAGCGGCCCTTGAAAATCTGGAGGACCGAGTGCCTCCCTCGCCCGATCGTACTCATAACCGCATCAGGTCTCCAAGATGAACAACCTCTGGTCGATGGAACAATGTAGGCAAGGGAAGTCGGCAAAATGGATCCGTAACCTCATGAAAAGGATTGGCTCTCAGGGCTGGGCACGGGGGTCCCAGTCCCGAACCCATCGGCTATCGGTGGACGGATTGGGAACGGGCCCTTCTGGGCCTCTTCCCCGGGTGTCGAATAGTCGACTCAGAACTGGTACGGACCAGGGGAATCCGACTGTTTAATTAAAACAAAGCATTACAATGGTCCCTGTGGATGTTGATGCAATGTGATTTCTGCCCAGTGCTCTGAATGTCAAAGTGAAGAAATTCAACCATGCGCGGGTAAACGGCGGGAGTAACTATGACCCTCTTAAGGTAGCCAAATGCCTCGTCATGTAGTTAGTGACGTGCATGAATGGATTAACGAGATTCCCACCGTCCCTGTTTACTATCCAACGAAACCATAGCCAAGGGAACGGGCTTGGCAGAATTGGCGGGGAAAGAAGATACTGTTGAGCTTGACTCTAGTACGACTTTGTGAAATGACTTGAGAGGTGTAGGATAAGTAGGATCTAGAAACAACGAAAGTGAAATACCACTACTTTTAACGTTATTTTACTTATTCCGTGAAGCTAGAGGTGTCAAAAGTTACCACAGGGATAACTGGCTTGTGGCAGTCAAGTGTTCATAGCGACGTTGCTTTTTGATCCTTCGATGTCGGCTCTTCCTATCATTATGAAGCAGAATTCACTAAGTGTTGGATTGTTCATCCACCAATAGGGAATATGAACTGCGTTTAGACCGTCGTGAGACAGGTTAGTTTTACCCTACTGATGATAGTGTCACAATAGTAATTCAACCTAGTACGAGAGGAACCGTTGATTCACACAATTGGTCATCGCGCTTGGTTGAAAAGCAGTGGCGCGAAGCTACCATGCGTTGGATTATGACTGAATGCCTCTAAGTCAGAATCCGGGCTAGAAGCGATGCGTGCTCCCATCACCCGTTTCTCGACCAGTAGTATGGGTCCTAGGCCCCCCACAGGCACGTGCCGTTGGTGAACCCCGCGGGGCCGATGAGCCTCGTGGGACGCCTTGAAGCGCAATTCCCCACTGAGCGGCGGGTAAAATCCTTTGCAGACGACTTAAATACGCAATGGGGTATTGTAAGTGGCAGAGTGGCCTTGCTTCCACGATCCACTGAGATTCAGCCCCAGCCGCTTCGATTCGTCCCACCGAGGGGGTTATTGGGACCGTGACTCAAACGGTTGGCGCGTAGCCAACAAGTGTCGTGAGAAGCCAAGGAGCAGGGGACGATTGTCTGAGTACACGTGAACGGGTCAAGACACCAGATCTGGTGACGTGTGGCTAAGCCCTGGGTGCACGTGGGCAAGTCCGGGAGCCCGATCGTGGGTCACGCGCCTGAGCCGGTGAGGCAAGGAACCCAAGGAGCAAGGGTCGAGTCAACGAGTCCTGGTGTGGAAATCTCGGTTCCCGGTGCAAGTGGTCGGTTCATGATGCTCGATGTGACTCATTTGGTGCGTAGTCTTGGTGCAGCGGGTGCAGGTCCCTGGTGCACGTGATGCCTGATCAAGCTCGGTGGGTGCGGTCGGGAACCAACGATCATGGGTATGGTGCATAGGGTACATGTCCCCGGTGTGGTTGAAAAATCATGAAAAATCTCCACCTTCATGAAATGCCACGAGACATTGGAGGAACCTTCGGGATAACATTCTTAGCATGCCTGCAAAAAAACAGCTCAAAATTCAATTTGTAGCTTAGTTTCCTTGTATCCAAATTATCGCATATGCCTGATTTCGGTTGAAAAATCACCACCTTCATGAAATGCCACGAAGCTTGGTGGAAACCTTGGGAATATTATAAATATGGTGCCTGCAAAAAATCAACTCAAAATTCGATGGCTAGACCCATTTTCCATTTTTTGGGAATTGTTTCGGTTTTCCAATTTGAAAATTGATAAAATAAATGGTAAGGTGAAAAATTCTATAAATTTCTCATCCCCTAGCTCCCATTTTTATAAGCATCCCAACAAAAAATAGGCCAAAATTCGACCTCTAGCTTGGAAAAAAAGAGTTTGTCTCCCCAGCAAAAAGGATGTCTTGTGCTGGAAAATCATGAAAAATCACCACCTTCATGAAATGCCACGAAACTTGGTGGAAACCTTGGGAATATTATAAGTATGGTGCCTGCAAAAAATCTGCCCAAAATTCGATGGCTAGACCCATTTTCCATTTTTGGGAATTGTTTCGATTTTCCTCTTTGAAAATTGATAAAAAAAATGGTAAGGTGAAAAATTCTGTGAATTTTTTGTCCCCTAGCTCCCATTTTTATAAGGATCCCTGCAAAAAATCAGACCAAAATTCGACCTCTAGCTTGGAAAAAAAGAGTATGTCTCCCCAGTAAAAAGGATATCTTGTGCTGGAAAATGTGTCTTTGCATATGATGCTATTATAGGGGGGAGGTGCCTGGTTATTATATATATTATATATTATATATTGTAGTAGTAGTAGTAGTAGTAGTTGTAGTTGTAGTTGTTATCTCGGTGACATCTAACTCCAACCACCGCTTAGATCGGCCTCGGTCGGTGCACGTGATGCCCGATATGGCTCGGTCGTTGCGGAAAGGAACCAAGGGAACGAGGGAATGGTGCACCGGGCATGGGTCCCCGGGTGCACCAGGTGCCGAAGCTGGCTCGGTCAGTGCGAAAAGGAACCAAGGGAACGAGCGAATTGTGCACCAGCCACGAGTCCCTGGATGCACTGGGTGCCGGATTAGGCTCGATCTGTGCTGAAAGGAACCGAGGGAACGAGGGAATGGTGCACCGGGCACGGGTCCCCGGGTGTACCAGATTCATGGTTTGGCTCGGTTTGGCCTGGTGTGGTGCACCAAACTCCTGACATGGCTCGATGTGGTGCACCAGATTATTGATTTGGCTCGGTGTGGTGCACCAAATTCATGACTTGGTGCGGTCTAGAGCACCAGTCTGGTGCACCTGATTCATGGTTTGGCTCCGTCTGGTGCACCAGATTCATGACTTGATCCGGTGTGGTGCACCAGATTCATGATTTGGCTCGGTGTGGTGCACCAAATTCCAGACTTGGCTTGGTCTGGTTCACCAGATTCCTGACTTGGATCACTGTGGTGCACCAGATTCCTGGTTTGGCTCGGTGTGGTGCACCAGATTCCAGACTTGGCTCGATGTGGTGCACCAGATTCCTAACTTGGCCCGGTCTGGTGCACCAGATTCCTGACTTGGCTCGGTGTGGTGCACCAGATTCATGACTTGGCACGGTCTGGAGCACCAGATTCATGACTTGGCCTGGTCTGGTGCACCAGATTCAAGGTTTGGCTCGGTCTGGTGCACCCGATTCCTGACTTAGCTCAGTGTGGTGCACCAGATTCATGATTTGGCTCAGTATGGTGCACCAGATTCCTGAATTGGCTCGGTCCGATGCACCTGATTCATGGTTTGGCTCCGTCTGGTGTACCAGATTCATGACTTGATCGGGTGCGGTGCACCAGATTCATTATTTGGCTCGGTGTAGTGCACCAGATTCCAGGCTTGGCTTGGTCTGGTGCACCAGATTCCTGATTTGGCACGGTGTGGCGCACCAGATTCCTGGTTTGGCTCAGTGTGGTGCACCAGATTGCTGACTTGGCTTGGTTTGGTGCACCTGATTCTTGGTTTGGCTCGGTGTGGTGCACCAGATTCATGGTTTGGCTCGGTGTGGTGCACCAGATTCTAGACTTGGCTCAGTGTGGTACACCAGATTCCTGACTTGGCCCGGTCTGGTGCACCAGATTCATGACTTGGCTCGGTGTGGTGCACCAGATTCATGACTTGGCACGGTATGGAGCCCCAGATTCATGACTTGGCCCGGTCTGGTGCACCAGATTCAAGGTTTGGCATGGTCTGGTACACCAGATTCCTGACTTAGCTCGGTGTGGTGCACCAGATTCCTGACTTAGCTCGGTCTGGTGCACCAGATTCATGACTTGGCTCGGTCTGGTGCCCCAGATTCTTGACTTGGCATGGTCTGGAGCACCAGATTCATCACTTGGCCCGGTCTGGTGAACTAGATTCACGGTTTGGCTCGGTCTAGTGCCCCTGATTCCTGACTTGGCTCGGTGTGGTGCACCAGATTCCTTACTTGGCTCTGTCGATGCGGACAGGAACCAAGGTTGCAAGGGTCTGGTGCACATGGCACTGACCGATTGAAGGTGTTGGTGCCGGAAGATGGAGGTTCATTTTGGGTGGCTAGTGACTCGTGCACCGAGGTTGAAAGTGTTACATTGTGTCACCCGTGACTCATGCATGACCATCGTGCTCGGCATACATCGCAGATGCACCGAGAACCGACGGGCAAATGTTGTGATACAAGCTTGAGAGCATTTCCCTGACCCCCCTATACTTTTTAGAAGGCGTGGTGGAAAAGTAAACCTGTAAACCAGGGTCCACCACATTTTTAAGTATGCTAGTATACCACATTTCGGCTAAAAGTTCCCAAAACTCCAACCCCTCAATGAAATGCAATGAAATTTGGAGGTAAAGCTGGAAATAATATAGCAAGAGCTCCTGCAAAAATTCATGTCAAAATTCAATTTGTAGCCTAGGTTCCTTGTCGTCAAACTAGGCTACGAAAAATCATGTCAATATCCTTGATTTCGGTTGAAAAATCATAAAAAATCACAACCTTCATGAAATGCCACGAAACTTTGTGGGCACCTTAGGAATATTATAAGTAGTGTGCCTGCAAAAAATCAGCTAAAAATTCGATGGTTAGACCCATTTTACATTTTTTGGGAATTTTTTCGGTTTTCCACTTTGTGGGCGCGGGGAAAAATGTTGGCATCGGATTGGACCGTTTTTGTGGGGATTTTCCCTGGTGTGTGGAGTATTCATGGGTGTGGCTCCTCGACCTTGGTGTCGATGGACGTTGTGTTAGGTCATGCCCTTCGGGGCGGATCCGCAACACGAAGGGACGCGTGATCTTCCGGATGTAACCAAGGTGGGGGTCCCCAACACCAAACCGGTTCAAGGCGCACCGTAAAGGATCCTCACAATGTGGCTGGCACCCGTTTTAAAAATGTTGGCTTTCGAAATTTTGTCAATTTTGTTTTTAAAAATGTTGACTTTCGATTTTATCAATTTCGAGGGGTACTCGATGGTGTCGCGAGGCTGTGGGTGCGCCGTTCCTCGACCTTGGTTGTGGATGGACGTGGTTTTAGGTGATGATGCCTTCCGAGGTGGAGCCGAAGCACCAAGAGACGGGTGCTCGTCCTGATGTGGCCTTATAAGGGGTGCTCAAACACCAGATCGGCTGAAGGTGCATCGAAAAGGATCATCGCGATGTTGTTGGTTATTTAAAATGTTGGTTTTCGATATTTATCAATTTTTGTGGGGTACTCGATGGTGTGGCGAGGCTGTGGG
>JAUPTC010000968.1:0-31609 GCA_030762895.1 Sophora flavescens
AGGTTTGATCCTAATAGAGCCCAATTTGACTTGTTAGGACCTAATTGGGTCAATTGCCCCGATCGGCCCAATTGAACTTCTATGGTCCTAATGTAGCCTAAAAGGACTTGTTTGAACCTAATAGAGCACAAATCGACTTTTAAGGTCATATACGACCTAACTGGGCCAATTTTTACTTCTTTGATCCTAATGGAGCCCAAATGGACTGGTTTGATCCTAATAGAGCCCAAATTGACTTGTTAGGACCTAATTGGGCCAAATGCCCCGATCGGCCCAATTGAACTTTTGTGGTCCTAATGAAGCCTAAATGGACTTGTTTGATCCTAATAGAGCCCAAATCGACTTTTTAGGTCATATACGACCTAACTGGGCCAATTTGTGCTTCTTTGATCCTAATGGAGCCCAAATGGACTGGTTTGATCCTATTGGAGCCCAAATTGACTTGTTAGGACCTAATTGGGCCAATTGCCCCGATCGGCCCAATTGAACTTCTATGGTCCTAATGAAGCCTAAATGGACTTGTTTGATCCTAATAGAGCCCAAATCGACTTTTTAGGTCATATACGACCTAACTGGGCCAATTTGTACTTTTTTGATCCTAATGGAGCCCAAATGGACAGGTTTGATCCTAATAATGCCCAAATTGACTTGTTAGGACCTAATTGGGCCAAATGCCCCGATCGGCCCAATTGAACTTCTATGGTCCAAATGAAGCCTAAATGGACTTGTAAGATTCTAATAAAGCCCAAATCGACTTTTTAGGTCATATACGACCTAACTGGGCCAATTTGTACTTCTTTGATCCTAATGGAGCCCAAATGGACTGGTTTGATCCTAATAGAGCCCAAATTTACTTGTTAGGACCTAATTGGGCCAAATGACCCGATCGGCCCAATTGAACTTCTATGGTCCTAATGAAGCCTAAATGGACTTGTTTGATCCTAATAGAGCCCAAATCGACTTTTTAGGTCATATACGACCTAATCGGGTCCAATTTGTACTTCTTTGATCCTAATGGAGCCCAAATGGACTGGTTTGATCCTAATAGAGCCCAAATTGACTTGTTAGGAGCCAATTGGGCCAAATGCCCCGATCGCCCAATTGAACTTCTATGGTCCTAATGAAGCCTAAATGGACTTGTTTGATCCTAATAGAGCCCAAATCGACTTTTTAGGTCATATACGACCTAATCGGGCCAATTTGTACTTCTTTGATCCTAATGGAGCCCAAATGGACCGGGTTTGATCCTAATAGAGCCCAAATTGACTTGTTAGGACCTAATTGGGCCAATTGCCCCGATCGGCCCAATTGAACTTCTATGGTCCTAATGAAGCCTAAATGGACTTGTTTGATCCTAATAGAGCCCAAATCGACTTTTTAGGTCATATACGACCTAATCGGGCCAATTTGTACTTTTTGATCCTAATGGAGCCCAAATGGACTGGTTTGATCCTAATAGAGCCCAAATTGACTTGTTAGGACCTAATGGGCCAATTGCCCCGATCGCCCAATTGAACTTCTATGGTCCTAATGATGCCTAAATGGACTTGTTTGATCCTAATATAGCCCAAATCGACTTTTTAGGTCATATACGACCTAACTGGGCCAATTTGTACTTCTTTGATCCTAATGGTGCCCAAATGGACTGGTTTGATCCTAATAGAGCCCAAATTGACTTATTAGGACCTAATTGGGCCAATTTCCCCGATCGACCCAATTGAACTTCTATGGTCCTAATGAAGCCTAAATGGACTTGTTTGATCCTAATAGAGCCCAAATCGACTTTTTAGGTCATATACCACCAAACTGGTCCAATTTGTACTTCTTTGATCCTAATGGAGCCCAAATGGACTTGTTTGATCCTAATAGAGCCCAAATTGACTTGTTAGGAGCTAATTGGGCCAAATGCCCCGATCGGCCTAATTGAACTTCTATGGTCCTAATGAAGCCTAAATGGACTTGTTTGATCCTAATAGAGCCCAAATCGACTTTTTAGGTCATATACGACCTAACTGGGCCAATTTGTACTTCTTTGATCCTAATGGAGCCCAAATGGACTGGTTTGATCCTAATAGGGCCCAAATTGACTTGTTAGGACCTAATGGGGCCAAATGCCCCGATCGACCCAATTGAACTTCTACGGTCCTAATGAAGCCTAAATGGACTTGTTTGATCCTAATAGAGCCCAAATCGACTTTTTAGGTCATATACGACCTAACTGGGCCAACTTGTACTTCTTTGATCCTAATGGAGCCCAAATGGACTGGTTTGATCCTAATAAAGCCCAAATTAACTTGTTAGGACCTTATCGGGCCAATTGCCCCGATCGGCCCAATTGAACTTCTATGGTCCTAATGAAGCCTAAATGGACTTGTTTGAGCCTAATAGAGCCCAAATCGACTTTTTAGGTCATATACGACCTAACTGAGCCAATTTGACCTTCTTTGATCATAATTGAGCCCAAATGGACGGGTTTGATCCTAATAGAGCCCAAATTTGACTTGTTAGGACCTAATGTGGCCAAGTGCCCCGATCCGCACAATTGAACTTCTATGTTCCAAATGAAGCCTAAATGCACTTGTTTGATCCTAATAGAGCCCAAATCGACTTTTTAGGTCATATACGACCTAACTGGGCCAATTTGTACTTCTTTGATCCTAATGGAGCCCAAATGGACAGGTTTGATCCTAATAGAGCCAAATTTGACTTGTTAGGACCTAATTGGGTCAATTGCCCCGATCGGCCCAATTGAACTTCTATGGTCCTAATGATGCCTAAATGGACTTGTTTGATCCTAATATAGCCCAAATCGACTTTTTTAGGTCATATACGACCAAACCGGGCCAATTTGTACTTCTTTGATCCTAATGGAGCCCAAATGGACTGGTTTGATCCTAATAGAGCCCAAATTGACTTGTTAGGACCTAATGGGGCCAAATGCCCCGATCGCCCAATTGAACTTCTATGGTCCTAATGAAGCCTAAATGGACTTGTATGATCCTAATAGAGCCCAAATCGACTTTTTAGGTCATATACGACCTAATCGGGTCAATTTGTACTTCTTTGATCCTAATGGAGCCCAAATGGACCGGTTTGATCCTAATAGAGCCCAAATTGACTTGTTAGGACCCAACTGGGCCAAATGCCCCGATCGACCCAATTGAACTTCTATGGTCCTAATGAAGCCTAAATGGACTTGTTTGATCCTAATAGAGCCCAAATCGACTTTTTAGGTCATATACGACCTAATCGGGCCAATTTGTACTTCTTTGATCCTAATGGAGCCCAAATGGACGGGTTTGATCCTAATAGAGCCCAATTTGACTTGTTAGGACCTAATCGGGCCAATTGCCCCGATCGCCCAATTGAACTTCTATGGTCCTAATGAAGCCTAAATGGACTTGTTTGATCCTAATAGAGCCCAAATCGACTTTTTAGGTCATATACGACCTAATCGGGCCAATTTGTACTTTGATCCTAATGGAGCCCAAATGGACTGGTTTGATCCTAATAGAGCCCAATTTGACTTGTTAGGACCTAATTGGGCCAAATGCCCCGATCGCCCAATTGAACTTCTATGGTCCTAATGAAGCCTAAATGGACTTGTTTGATCCTAATAGAGCCCAAATCGACTTTTTAGGTCATATACGACCTAACCGGGCCAATTTGTACTTTCTTGATCCTAATGGAGCCCAAATGGACTGGTTTGATCCTAATAGAGCCCAAATTGACTTGTTAGGACCTAATTGGGCCAAATGCCCCGATCGCCCAATTGAACTTCTATGGTCCTAATGAAGCCTAAATGGACTTGTTTGATCCTAATAGAGCCCAAATCGACTTTTTTAGGTCATATACGACCCAATCGGGCCAATTTGTACTTCTTTGATCCTAATGGAGCCCAAATGGACTGGGTTTGATCCTAATAAGAGCCCAAATTGACTTGTTAGGACCTAATTGGGCCAAATGCCCCGATCGCCCAATTGAACTTCTATGGTCCTAATGAAGCCTAAATGGACTTGTTTGATCCTAATAGAGCCCAAATCGACTTTTTAGGTCATATACGACCTAATCGGGCCAATTTGTACTTCTTTGATCCTAATGGAGCCCAAATGGACCGGTTTGATCCTAATAGAGCCCAATTTGACTTGTTAGGACCTAATTGGGCCAATTGCCCCGATCGCCCAATTGAACTTCTATGGTCCTAATGAAGCCTAAATGGACTTGTTTGATCCTAATAGAGCCCAAATCGACTTTTTAGGTCATATACGACCCAACCGGGCCAATTTGTACTTCTTTGATCCTAATGGAGCCCAAATGGACTGGTTTGATCCTAATAGAGCCCAAATTGACTTGTTAGGACCTAATTGGGCCAATTGCCCCGATCGCCCAATTGAACTTCTATGGTCCTAATGAAGCCTAAATGGACTTGTTTGATCCTAATAGAGCCCAAATCGACTTTTTAGGTCATATACGACCTAACTGGACCAATTTGTACTTCTTTGATCCTAATGGAGCCCAAATGGACCGGTTTGATCCTAATAGAGCCCAATTTGACTTGTTAGGACCTAATTGGGCCAATTGCCCCGATCGGCCCAATTGAACTTCTATGGTGCTAATGAAGCCTAAATGGACTTGTTTGATCCTAATAGAGCCCAAATCGTTTTTTTAGGTCATATACGACCTAACCGGGCCAATTTGTACTTCTTTGATCCTAATGGAGCCCAAATGGACTGGTTTGATCCTAATAGAGCCCAAATTGACTTGTTAGGACCTAATTGGGCCAAATGCCCCGATCGCCCAATTGAACTTCTATGGTCCTAATGAAGCCTAAATGGACTTGTTTGATCCTAATAGAGCCCAAATCGACTTTTTAGGTCATATACGACCTAACCGGGCCAATTTGTACTTCTTTGATCCTAATGGAGCCCAAATGGACCGGTTTGATCCTAATAGAGCCCAAATTGACTTGTTAGGACCTAATGGGCCAAATGCCCCGATCGCCCAATTGAACTTCTATGGTCCTAATGAAGCCTAAATGGACTTGTTTGATCCTAATAGAGCCCAAATCGACTTTTTTAGGTCATATACGACCTAAATCGGGCCAATTTGTACTTTTTGATCCTAATGGAGCCCAAATGGACGGGTTTGATCCTAATAGAGCCCAATTTGACTTGTTAGGACCTAATCTGGGCCAAATGCCCCGATCGCCCAATTGAACTTCTATGGTCCTAATGAAGCCTAAATGGACTTGTTTGATCCTAATAGAGCCCAAATCGACTTTTTAGGTCATATACGACCTAACCGGGCCAATTTTTACGTCTTTGATCCTAATGGAGCCCAAATGGACTGGTTTGATCCTAATAGAGCCCAAATTGACTTGTTAGGAGCTAATTGGGCCAAATGCCCCGATCGGCCCAATTGAACTTCTATGGTCCTAATGAAGCCTAAATGGACTTGTTTGATCCTAATAGAGCCCAAATCGACTTTTTTAGGTCATATACGACCCAATCGGGCCAATTTGTACTTCTTTGATCCTAATGGAGCCCAAATGGACCGGGCTTGATCCTAATAGAGCCCAATTTGACTTGTTAGGACCCACTTGGGCCAATTGCCCCGATCGCCCAATTGAACTTCTATGGTCCTAATGAAGCCTAAATGGACTTGTTTGATCCTAATAGAGCCCAAATCGACTTTTTAGGTCATATACGACCTAATCGGGCCAATTTGTACTTCTTTGATCCTAATGGAGCCCAAATGGACCGGCTTGATCCTAATAGAGCCCAATTTGACTTGTTAGGACCTAATTGGGCCAATTGCCCCGATCGCCCAATTGAACTTCTATGGTCCTAATGAAGCCTAAATGGACTTGTTTGATCCTAATAGAGCCCAAATCGACTTTTTAGGTCATATACGACCTAATCGGGCCAATTTGTACTTCTTTGATCCTAATGGAGCCCAAATGGACCGGGTTTGATCCTAATAGAGCCCAATTTGACTTGTTAGGACCCAATTGGGCCAAATGCCCCGATCGCCCAATTGAACTTCTATGGTCCTAATGAAGCCTAAATGGACTTGTTTGATCCTAATAGAGCCCAAATCGACTTTTTTAGGTCATATACGACCTAACCGGGCCAATTTGTACTTCTTTGATCCTAATGGAGCCCAAATGGACTGGTTTGATCCTAATAGAGCCCAAATTGACTTGTTAGGACCTAATTGGGCCAAATGCCCCGATCGCCCAATTGAACTTCTATGGTCCTAATGAAGCCTAAATGGACTTGTTTGATCCTAATAGAGCCCAAATCGACTTTTTAGGTCATATACGACCTAACCGGGCCAATTTGTACTTCTTGATCCTAATGGAGCCCAAATGGACTGGTTTGATCCTAATAGAGCCCAATTTGACTTGTTAGGACCTAATTGGCCAATTGCCCCGATCGCCCAATTGAACTTCTATGGTCCTAATGAAGCCTAAATGGACTTGTTTGATCCTAATAGAGCCCAAATCGACTTTTTAGGTCATATACTACCTAACCGGGCCAATTTGTACTTCTTGATCCTAATGGAGCCCAAATGGACCGGTTTGATCCTAATAGAGCCCAAATTGACTTGTTAGGACCTAATTGGGCCAATTGCCCCGATCGCCCAATTGAACTTCTATGGTCCTAATGAAGCCTAAATGGACTTGTTTGATCCTAATAGAGCCCAAATCGACTTTTTAGGTCATATACGACCTAACCGGGCCAATTTGTACTTCTTTGATCCTAATGGAGCCCAAATGGACGGTTTGATCCTAATAGAGCCCAATTTGACTTGTTAGGACCTAATTGGGCCAATTGCCCCGATCGCCCAATTGAACTTCTATGGTCCTAATGAAGCCTAAATGGACTTGTTTGATCCTAATAGAGCCCAAATCGACTTTTTAGGTCATATACGACCTAATCGGGCCAATTTGTACTTCTTTGATCCTAATGGAGCACAAATGTAATGGTGTGATCCTAATATAGCCAAAATTGACTTGTTAGGACCTAATTGGGCAAAAT
Source organism: Sophora flavescens (assembly GCA_030762895.1). NCBI lineage: Eukaryota > Viridiplantae > Streptophyta > Magnoliopsida > Fabales > Fabaceae > Sophora > Sophora flavescens. Next base: position 7,044 of record JAUPTC010000968.1, read on the forward strand.
GCCCCGATCGCCCAATTGAACTTCTATGGTCCTAATGAAGCCTAAATGGACTTGTTTGATCCTAATAGAGCCCAAATCGACTTTTTAGGTCATATACGACCTAATCGGGCCAATTTGTACTTCTTGATCCTAATGGAGCCCAAATGGACTGGTTTGATCCTAATAGAGCCCAATTTGACTTGTTAGGACCTACTTGGGCCAATTGCCCCGATCGACCCAATTGAACTTCTATGGTCCTAATGAAGCCTAAATGGACTTGTTTGATCCTAATAGAGCCCAAATCGACTTTTTAGGTCATATACGACCTAACTGGGCCAATTTGTACTTTATTGATCCTAATGGAGCCCAAATGGACTGGTTTGATCCTAATAGAGCCCAAATTGACTTGTGAGGACCTAATTGGTCCAATTGCCCCGATACGCCCAATTGAACTTCTATGGTCCTAATGAAGCCTAAATGGACTTGTTTGATCCTAATAGAGCCCAAATCGACTTTTTAGGTCATATACGACCTAATCGGCCAATTTGTACTTCTTTGATCCTAATGGAGCCCAAATGGACCGGGTTTGATCCTAATAGAGCCCAAATTGACTTGTTAGGACCTAATTGGGCCAAATGCCCCGATCGGCCCAATTGATATCCTATGGTCCTAATGAAGCCTAAATGGACTTGTTTGATCCTAATAGAGCCCAAATCGACTTTTTAGGTCATATACGACCTAACCGGGCCAATTTGTACTTCTTTGATCCTAATGGAGCCCAAATGGACCGTGTTTGATCCTAATAGAGCCCAATTTGACTTGTTAGGACCTAATTGGGCCAAATGCCCCGATCGCCCAATTGAACTTCTATGGTCCTAATGAAGCCTAAATGGACTTGTTTGATCCTAATAGAGCCCAAATCGACTTTTTAGGTCATATACGACCTAACTGGGTCAATTTTTACTTCTTTGATCCTAATGGAGCCCAAATGGACTGGTTTGATCCTAATAGAGCCCAATTTGACTTGTTAGGACCTAATTGGGCCAATTGCCCCGATAAGCCCAATTGAACTTCTATGGTCCTAATGAAGCCTAAATGGACTTGTTTGATCCTAATAGAGCCCAAATCGACTTTTTAGGTCATATACGACCTAACTGGGCCAATTTGTACTTCTTTGATCCTAATGGAGCCCAAATGGACTGGTTTGATCCTAATAGAGCCCAAATTGACTTGTTAGGACCTAATTGGGCCAATTGCCCCGATCGGCCCAATTGAACTTCTATGGTCCTAATGAAGCCTAAATGCACTTGTTTGATCCTAATAGAGCCCAAATCGACTTTTTAGGTCAAATACGACCTAACTTGGCCAATTTGTACTTCTTTGATCCTAATGGAGCCCAAATGGACTGGTTTGATCCTAATAGTGCCCAAATTGACTTGTTAGGACCTAATTGGGTCAAATGCCCCGATCTGCCCAATTGAGCTTCTATGGTCCTAATGAAGCCTAAATGGCCTTGTTTGATCCTAATAAAGCCCAAATCGACTTTTTAGTTCATATACGACCTAACTGGGCCAATTTGTACTTCTTTGATCCTAATGGAGCCCAAATGGACTGGTTTGATCCTAATAGAGCCCAATTTGACATGTTAGGACCTAATTGGGCCAAATGCCCCGATCGGCCCAATTGAACTTCTACGGTCCTAATGAAGCCTAAATGGACTTGTAAGATCCTAATAGAGCCCAAATCGACTTTTTAGGTCATATACGACCTAACTGGGCCAATTTGTACTTTATTGATCCTAATGGAGCCCAAATGGACCGGCTTGATCCTAATAGAGCCCAAATTGACTTGTTAGGACCTAATTGGGCCAAATGCCCCGATCGCCCAATTGAACTTCTATGGTCCTAATGAAGCCTAAATGGACTTGTTTGATCCTAATAGAGCCCAAATCGACTTTTTTAGGTCATATACGACCTAACCGGGCCAATTTGTACTTCTTGATCCTAATGGAGCCCAAATGGACCTGGTTTGATCCTAATAGAGCCCAAATTGACTTGTTAGACCTAATGGGCCAATTGCCCCGATCGCCCAATTGAACTTCTATGGTCCTAATGAAGCCTAAATGGACTTGTTTGATCCTAATAGAGCCCAAATCGACTTTTTAGGTCATATACGACCTAACCGGCCAATTTGTACTTCTTTGATCCTAATGGAGCCCAAATGGACGGTTTGATCCTAATAGAGCCCAAATTGACTTGTTAGGACCCAATTGGGCCAAATGCCCCGATCGCCCAATTGAACTTCTATGGTCCTAATGAAGCCTAAATGGACTTGTTTGATCCTAATAGAGCCCAAATCGACTTTTTAGGTCATATACGACCTAACCGGGCCAATTTGTACTTCTTGATCCTAATGGAGCCCAAATGGACTGGCTTGATCCTAATAGAGCCCAAATTGACTTGTTAGGACCCAATCGGGGCCAAATTGCCCCGATCGCCCAATTGAACTTCTATGGTCCTAATGAAGCCTAAATGGACTTGTTTGATCCTAATAGAGCCCAAATCGACTTTTTAGGTCATATACGACCTAATCGGGCCAATTTGTACTTCTTGATCCTAATGGAGCCCAAATGGACTGGTTTGATCCTAATAGAGCCCAATTTGACTTGTTAGGACCCAATTGGGCCAATTGCCCCGATCGCCCAATTGAACTTCTATGGTCCTAATGAAGCCTAAATGGACTTGTTTGATCCTAATAGAGCCCAAATCGATTTTTAGGTCATATACGACCCAACCGGGCCAATTGTACTTCTTTGATCCTAATGGAGCCCAAATGGACCGGTTTGATCCTAATAGAGCCCAAATTGACTTGTTAGGACCTAATTGGGCCAAATGCCCCGATCGCCCAATTGAACTTCTATGGTCCTAATGAAGCCTAAATGGACTTGTTTGATCCTAATAGAGCCCAAATCGACTTTTTAGGTCATATACGACCTAACCGGCCAATTTGTACTTCTTTGATCCTAATGGAGCCCAAATGGACTGGTTTGATCCTAATAGAGCCCAAATTGACTTGTTAGGACCTAATCGGGCCAATTGCCCCGATCGCCCAATTGAACTTCTATGGTCCTAATGAAGCCTAAATGGACTTGTTTGATCCTAATAGAGCCCAAATCGACTTTTTAGGTCATATACGACCTAATCGGCCAATTTGTACTTCTTGATCCTAATGGAGCCCAAATGGACCGGTTTGATCCTAATAGAGCCCAAATTGACTTGTTAGGACCTAATCGGGCCAATTGCCCCGATCGCCCAATTGAACTTCTATGGTCCTAATGAAGCCTAAATGGACTTGTTTGATCCTAATAGAGCCCAAATCGACTTTTTAGGTCATATACGACCTAACGGGCCAATTTGTACTTCTTGATCCTAATGGAGCCCAAATGGACTGGTTTGATCCTAATAGAGCCCAAATTGACTTGTTAGGACCTAATTGGGCCAAATGCCCCGATCGCCCAATTGAACTTCTATGGTCCTAATGAAGCCTAAATGGACTTGTTTGATCCTAATAGAGCCCAAATCGACTTTTTAGGTCATATACGACCTAATCGGGCCAATTTGTACTTCTTGATCCTAATGGAGCCCAAATGGACCTGGTTTGATCCTAATAGAGCCCAAATTGACTTGTTAGGACCTAATTGGGCCAATTGCCCCGATCGCCCAATTGAACTTCTATGGTCCTAATGAAGCCTAAATGGACTTGTTTGATCCTAATAGAGCCCAAATCGACTTTTTAGGTCATATACGACCTAATCGGGCCAATTTGTACTTCTTTGATCCTAATGGAGCCCAAATGGACCGGTTTGATCCTAATAGAGCCCAAATTGACTTGTTAGACCTAATTGGGCCAAATGCCCCGATCGCCCAATTGAACTTCTATGGTCCTAATGAAGCCTAAATGGACTTGTTTGATCCTAATAGAGCCCAAATCGACTTTTTAGGTCATATACGACCTAACGGGCCAATTTGTACTTCTTGATCCTAATGGAGCCCAAATGGACCGGTTTGATCCTAATAGAGCCCAAATTGACTTGTTAGGACCCACTGGGCCAATTGCCCCGATCGCCCAATTGAACTTCTATGGTCCTAATGAAGCCTAAATGGACTTGTTTGATCCTAATAGAGCCCAAATCGACTTTTTAGGTCATATACGACCTAATCGGGCCAATTTGTACTTCTTGATCCTAATGGAGCCCAAATGGACCGGTTTGATCCTAATAAAGCCCAAATTGACTTGTTAGGACCTAACTGGGCCAATTGCCCCGATCGCCCAATTGAACTTCTATGGTCCTAATGAAGCCTAAATGGACTTGTTTGATCCTAATAGAGCCCAAATCGACTTTTTAGGTCATATACGACCTAACCGGGCCAATTTGTACTTCTTTGATCCTAATGGAGCCCAAATGGACCGGTTTGATCCTAATAGAGCTCAAATTGACTTGTTAGGACCTAATTGGGCCAAATGCCCCGATCGCCCAATTGAACTTCTATGGTCCTAATGAAGCCTAAATGGACTTGTTTGATCCTAATAGAGCCCAAATCGACTTTTTAGGTCATATACGACCTAATCGGGCCAATTTGTACTTCTTTGATCCTAATGGAGCCCAAATGGACCGGTTTGATCCTAATAGAGCCCAAATTGACTTGTTAGGACCTAATTGGGCCAAATGCCCCGATCGCCCAATTGAACTTCTATGGTCCTAATGAAGCCTAAATGGACTTGTTTGATCCTAATAGAGCCCAAATCGACTTTTTAGGTCATATACGACCTAATCGGGCCAATTTGTACTTCTTGATCCTAATGGAGCCCAAATGGACCGGTTTGATCCTAATAGAGCCCAAATTGACTTGTTAGGACCTAATTGGGCCAAATGCCCCGATCGCCCAATTGAACTTCTATGGTCCTAATGAAGCCTAAATGGACTTGTTTGATCCTAATAGAGCCCAAATCGACTTTTTAGGTCATATACGACCTAACCGGGCCAATTTGTACTTCTTTGATCCTAATGGAGCCCAAATGGACGGGTTTGATCCTAATAGAGCCCAATTTGACTTGTTAGGACCCAATTGGGCCAAATGCCCCGATCGCCCAATTGAACTTCTATGGTCCTAATGAAGCCTAAATGGACTTGTTTGATCCTAATAGAGCCCAAATCGACTTTTTAGGTCATATACGACCTAATCGGGCCAATTTGTACTTCTTGATCCTAATGGAGCCCAAATGGACTGGTTTGATCCTAATAGAGCCCAAATTGACTTGTTAGGACCTAATTGGGTCAATTGCCCCGATCGCCCAATTGAACTTCTATGGTCCTAATGAAGCCTAAATGGACTTGTTTGATCCTAATAGAGCCCAAATCGACTTTTTAGGTCATATACGACCTAACCGGGCCAATTTGTACTTCTTTGATCCTAATGGAGCCCAAATGGACCGGTTTGATCCTAATAGAGCCCAAATTGACTTGTTAGGACCTAACTGGGCCAAATGCCCCGATCGCCCAATTGAACTTCTATGGTCCTAATGAAGCCTAAATGGACTTGTTTGATCCTAATAGAGCCCAAATCGACTTTTTAGGTCATATACGACCTAACCGGGCCAATTTGTACTTCTTGATCCTAATGGAGCCCAAATGGACCGGTTTGATCCTAATAGAGCCCAATTTGACTTGTTAGGACCTAATTGGGCCAATTGCCCCGATCGCCCAATTGAACTTCTATGGTCCTAATGAAGCCTAAATGGACTTGTTTGATCCTAATAGAGCCCAAATCGACTTTTTTAGGTCATATACTACCCAACCGGGCCAATTTGTACTTCTTGATCCTAATGGAGCCCAAATGGACCGGTTTGATCCTAATAGAGCCCAAATTGACTTGTTAGGACCTAATTGGGCCAAATGCCCCGATCGCCCAATTGAACTTCTATGGTCCTAATGAAGCCTAAATGGACTTGTTTGATCCTAATAGAGCCCAAATCGACTTTTTTAGGTCATATACGACCTAATCGGGCCAATTTGTACTTCTTGATCCTAATGGAGCCCAAATGGACCGGTTTGATCCTAATAGAGCCCAAATTGACTTGTTAGGACCTAATTGGGCCAAATGCCCCGATCGCCCAATTGAACTTCTATGGTCCTAATGAAGCCTAAATGGACTTGTTTGATCCTAATAGAGCCCAAATCGACTTTTTAGGTCATATACGACCTAACCGGGCCAATTTGTACTTCTTGATCCTAATGGAGCCCAAATGGACATGTTTGATCCTAATAGAGCCCAAATTGACTTGTTAGGACCTAATTGGGCCAAATGCCCCGATCGCCCAATTGAACTTCTATGGTCCTAATGAAGCCTAAATGGACTTGTTTGATCCTAATAGAGCCCAAATCGACTTTTTTAGGTCATATACGACCTAACGGGCCAATTTGTACTTCTTTGATCCTAATGGAGCCCAAATGGACTGGTTTGATCCTAATAGAGCCCAATTTGACTTGTTAGGACCTAATTGGGCCAAATGCCCCGATCGCCCAATTGAACTTCTATGGTCCTAATGAAGCCTAAATGGACTTGTTTGATCCTAATAGAGCCCAAATCGACTTTTTAGGTCATATACGACCTAACCGGGCCAATTTGTACTTCTTTGATCCTAATGGAGCCCAAATGGACCGGCTTGATCCTAATAGAGCCCAAATTGACTTGTTAGGACCTAATTGGGCCAAATGCCCCGATCGCCCAATTGAACTTCTATGGTCCTAATGAAGCCTAAATGGACTTGTTTGATCCTAATAGAGCCCAAATCGACTTTTTAGGTCATATACGACCTAATCGGGCCAATTTGTACTTCTTTGATCCTAATGGAGCCCAAATGGACTGGTTTGATCCTAATAGAGCCCAAATTGACTTGTTAGGACCTAATTGGGCCAAATGCCCCGATCGCCCAATTGAACTTCTATGGTCCTAATGAAGCCTAAATGGACTTGTTTGATCCTAATAGAGCCCAAATCGACTTTTTAGGTCATATACCACCTAACCGGGCCAATTTGTACTTTTTGATCCTAATGGAGCCCAAATGGACTTGTTTGATCCTAATAGAGCCCAATTTGACTTGTTAGGACCTAATTGGGCCAAATGCCCCGATCGCCCAATTGAACTTCTATGGTCCTAATGAAGCCTAAATGGACTTGTTTGATCCTAATAGAGCCCAAATCGACTTTTTAGGTCATATACGACCTAACCGGGCCAATTTGTACTTCTTGATCCTAATGGAGCCCAAATGGACCGGTTTGATCCTAATAGAGCCCAAATTGACTTGTTATGACCATATTGCTCCAATTGACCGGAGCGCCCAATTTGTACTTATATGGACCTAATGAAGCCTAAATGGACTTGTTTGATCCTAATAGAGCCCAAATCGACTTTTTAGGTCATATACGACCTAACCGGGCCAATTTGTACTTCTTGATCCTAATGGAGCCCAAATGGACTGGTTTGATCCTAATAGAGCCCAAATTGACTTGTTAGGACCTAATCGGGCCAAATGCCCCGATCGCCCAATTGAACTTCTATGGTCCTAATGAAGCCTAAATGGACTTGTTTGATCCTAATAGAGCCCAAATCGATTTTTTAGGTCATATACGACCTAATCGGGCCAATTTGTACTTCTTTGATCCTAATGGAGCCCAAATGGACCGGCTTGATCCTAATAGAGCCCAAATTGACTTGTTAGGACCTAATTGGGCCAAATGCCCCGATCGCCCAATTGAACTTCTATGGTCCTAATGAAGCCTAAATGGACTTGTTTGATCCTAATAGAGCCCAAATCGACTTTTTAGGTCATATACGACCTAACCGGGCCAATTTGTACTTCTTTGATCCTAATGGAGCCCAAATGGACCGGTTTGATCCTAATAGAGCCCAATTTGACTTGTTAGGACCTAATTGGGCCAAATGCCCCGATCGCCCAATTGAACTTCTATGGTCCTAATGAAGCCTAAATGGACTTGTTTGATCCTAATAGAGCCCAAATCGACTTTTTAGGTCATATACGACCTAACCGGGCCAATTTGTACTTCTTGATCCTAATGGAGCCCAAATGGACTGGTTTGATCCTAATAGAGCCCAATTTGACTTGTTAGGACCTAATGGGGCCAATTGCCCCGATCGCCCAATTGAACTTCTATGGTCCTAATGAAGCCTAAATGGACTTGTTTGATCCTAATAGAGCCCAAATCGACTTTTTAGGTCATATACGACCTAACCGGGCCAATTTGTACTTCTTTGATCCTAATGGAGCCCAAATGGACCGGGTTTGATCCTAATAGAGCCCAAATTGACTTGTTAGGACCTAATTGGGCCAATTGCCCCGATCGCCCAATTGAACTTCTATGGTCCTAATGAAGCCTAAATGGACTTGTTTGATCCTAATAGAGCCCAAATCGACTTTTTAGGTCATATACGACCTCACTCGGGCCAATTTGTACTTCTTGATCCTAATGGAGCCCAAATGGACCGGTTTGATCCTAATAGAGCCCAAATTGACTTGTTAGGACCTAATCGGGTTAATTGCCCCGATCGGCCCAATTGAACTTCTATGGTCCTATTGAAGCCTAAATGGACTTGTTTGATCCTAATATAGCCCAAATCGACTTTTTAGGTCAAATACGACCAAACTGGTCCAATTTGTACTTCTTTGATCCTAATGGAGCCCAAATGGACTTGTTTGATCCTAATAGGGCCCAAATTGACTTGTTAGGACCTAATTGGGCCAAATGCCCCGATCGAGCCAATTGAACTTCTATGGTCCTAATGAAGCCTAAATGGACTTGTTTGATCCTAATAGAGCCCAAATCGACTTTTTAGGTCATATACGACCTAACTGGGCCAACTTGTACTTCTTTGATCCTAATGGAGCCCAAATGGACTGGTTTGATCCTAATAGAGCCCAAATTGACTTGTTAGGAGCTAATTGGGCCGAATGCCCCGATCGGCCCAATTGAACTTCTATGGTCCTAATGAAGCCTAATTGGACTTGTTTGATCCTAATAGAGCTCAAATCGACTTTTCAGGTCATATACGACCCAACTGGGCCAATTTGTACTTTATTTGATCCTAATGGAGCCCAAATGGACTGGTTTGATCCTAATAGAGCCCAAATTGAATTGTTAGGACCTAATTGGGCCAATTGCCCCGATCGGCCCAATTGAACTTCTATGGTCCTAATGAAGCCTAAATGGACTTGTTTGATCCTAATAGAGCCCAAATCGACTTTTTAGGTCATATACGACCTAACTGGGCCAATTTGTACTCCTTTGATCCTAATGGAGCCCAAATGGACTGGTTTGATCCTAAAAGAGCCCAATGTGAATTGTTAGGACCCAATTGGGTCAATTGCCCCGATACGCCCAATTGAACTTCTATGGTCCTAATGAAGCCTAAATGGACTTGTTTGATCCTAATAGAGCCCAAATCGACTTTTTAGGTCATATACGACCTAACTGGGCCAATTTGTACTTCTTTGATCCTAATGGAGCCCAAATGGACTCGGTTTGATCCTAATAGAGCCCAAATTGACTTGTTAGGACCTAATTGGGCCAAATGCCCCGATCGCCCAATTGAACTTCTATGGTCCTAATGAAGCCTAAATGGACTTGTTTGATCCTAATAGAGCCCAAATCGACTTTTTTAGGTCATATACGACCTAACCGGGCCAATTTGTACTTCTTGATCCTAATGGAGCCCAAATGGACCGGTTTGATCCTAATAGAGCCCAATTTGACTTGTTAGGACCTAATTGGGCCAATTGCCCCGATCGCCCAATTGAACTTCTATGGTCCTAATGAAGCCTAAATGGACTTGTTTGATCCTAATAGAGCCCAAATCGACTTTTTAGGTCATATACGACCTAAATCGGGCCAATTTGTACTTCTTTGATCCTAATGGAGCCCAAATGGACCGGTTTGATCCTAATAGAGCCCAAATTGACTTGTTAGGACCTAATTGGGCCAAATGCCCCGATCGCCCAATTGAACTTCTATGGTCCTAATGAAGCCTAAATGGACTTGTTTGATCCTAATAGAGCCCAAATCGACTTTTTTAGGTCATATACGACCTAAATCGGGCCAATTTGTACTTCTTGATCCTAATGGAGCCCAAATGGACTCGGTTTGATCCTAATAGAGCCCAAATTGACTTGTTAGGACCTAATTGGGCCAAATGCCCCGATCGCCCAATTGAACTTCTATGGTCCTAATGAAGCCTAAATGGACTTGTTTGATCCTAATAGAGCCCAAATCGACTTTTTAGGTCATATACGACCGAACTCGGCCAATTTCTACTTCTGTGATCCTAATGGAGCCCAAATGGACTGGTTTGATCCTCTGAGAGGCCAAATTGACGTGTTAGGACCTAATTGGGCCCAATGCCCCGATCCGCCCAATTGAACTTCTATGGTCCTAATGAAGCCTAAATGGACTTGTTTGATCCTAATAGAGCCCAAATCGACTTTTTTAGGTCATATACGACCTAACCGGGCCAATTTGTACTTCTTTGATCCTAATGGAGCCCACATGGACTGGTTTGAACCAAATAGCGCCCAAATTGACTCGTTAGGACCCAATTGGGCCAAATGCCCCGATCGTCACAAATGACCGTCCTTGGTCCTTATGTAGCCTAAATGGACTTGTTTGATCCTAATAGAGCCCAAATCGACTTTTTAGGTCATATACGCACCAAACCGGGCCAATTTGTACTTCTTTGATCCTAATGGAGCCCAAATGGACCGGGTTTGATCCTAATAGAGCCCAAATTGACTTGTTAGGACCTAATTGGGCCAAATGCCCCGATCGCCCAATTGAACTTCTATGGTCCTAATGAAGCCTAAATGGACTTGTTTGATCCTAATAGAGCCCAAATCGACTTTTTAGGTCATATACGACCTAATCGGGCCAATTTGTACTTTCTTGATCCTAATGGAGCCCAAATGGACCGGTTTGATCCTAATAGAGCCCAATTTGACTTGTTAGGACCTAATTGGGCCAATTGCCCCGATCGCCCAATTGAACTTCTATGGTCCTAATGAAGCCTAAATGGACTTGTTTGATCCTAATAGAGCCCAAATCGACTTTTTAGGTCATATACGACCTAACCGGGCCAATTTGTACTTCTTGATCCTAATGGAGCCCAAATGGACCGGTTTGATCCTAATAGAGCCCAATTTGACTTGTTAGGACCCAATTGGGCCAATTGCCCCGATCGCCCAATTGAACTTCTATGGTCCTAATGAAGCCTAAATGGACTTGTTTGATCCTAATAGAGCCCAAATCGACTTTTTTAGGTCATATACGACCTAACCGGGCCAATTTGTACTTCTTTGATCCTAATGGAGCCCAAATGGATCGGTTTGATCCTAATAGAGCCCAAATTGACTTGTTAGGACCTAATTGGGCCAAATGCCCCGATCGCCCAATTGAACTTCTATGGTCCTAATGAAGCCTAAATGGACTTGTTTGATCCTAATAGAGCCCAAATCGACTTTTTAGGTCATATACGACCTAACCGGGCCAATTTGTACTTCTTTGATCCTAATGGAGCCCAAATGGACCGGGTTTGATCCTAATAGAGCCCAAATTGACTTGTTAGGACCTAATTGGGCCAATTGCCCCGATCGCCCAATTGAACTTCTATGGTCCTAATGAAGCCTAAATGGACTTGTTTGATCCTAATAGAGCCCAAATCGACTTTTTTAGGTCATATACGACCTAATCGGGCCAATTTGTACTTCTTTGATCCTAATGGAGCCCAAATGGACCGGGTTTGATCCTAATAGAGCCCAATTTGACTTGTTAGGACCTAATGGGCCAAATGCCCCGATCGCCCAATTGAACTTCTATGGTCCTAATGAAGCCTAAATGGACTTGTTTGATCCTAATAGAGCCCAAATCGACTTTTTTAGGTCATATACGACCTAACCGGGCCAATTTGTACTTTTTGATCCTAATGGAGCCCAAATGGACCGGTTTGATCCTAATAGAGCCCAAATTGACTTGTTAGGACCCAATTGGGCCAAATGCCCCGATCGCCCAATTGAACTTCTATGGTCCTAATGAAGCCTAAATGGACTTGTTTGATCCTAATAGAGCCCAAATCGACTTTTTAGGTCATATACGACCTAAATCGGGCCAATTTGTACTTCTTGATCCTAATGGAGCCCAAATGGACCGGTTCGATCCTAATAGAGCCCAAATTGACTTGTTAGGACCCAATTGGGCCAAATGCCCCGATCGCCCAATTGAACTTCTATGGTCCTAATGAAGCCTAAATGGACTTGTTTGATCCTAATAGAGCCCAAATCGACTTTTTAGGTCATATACGACCTAACCGGGCCAATTTGTACTTCTTGATCCTAATGGAGCCCAAATGGACCGGTTTGATCCTAATAGAGCCCAAATTGACTTGTTAGGACCCAATTGGGCCAATTGCCCCGATCGCCCAATTGAACTTCTATGGTCCTAATGAAGCCTAAATGGACTTGTTTGATCCTAATAGAGCCCAAATCGACTTTTTTAGGTCATATACGACCTAATCGGGCCAATTTGTACTTCTTTGATCCTAATGGAGCCCAAATGGACCGGTTTGATCCTAATAGAGCCCAAATTGACTTGTTAGGACCTAATCGGGCCAATTGCCCCGATCGCCCAATTGAACTTCTATGGTCCTAATGAAGCCTAAATGGACTTGTTTGATCCTAATAGAGCCCAAATCGACTTTTTTAGGTCATATACGACCTAACCGGGCCAATTTGTACTTCTTTGATCCTAATGGAGCCCAAATGGACCGGTTTGATCCTAATAGAGCCCAAATTGACTTGTTAGGACCCAACTGGGCCAAATGCCCCGATCGCCCAATTGAACTTCTATGGTCCTAATGAAGCCTAAATGGACTTGTTTGATCCTAATAGAGCCCAAATCGACTTTTTAGGTCATATACGACCTAACCGGGCCAATTTGTACTTCTTTGATCCTAATGGAGCCCAAATGGACTGGCTTGATCCTAATAGAGCCCAAATTGACTTGTTAGGACCTAATTGGGCCAAATGCCCCGATCGCCCAATTGAACTTCTATGGTCCTAATGAAGCCTAAATGGACTTGTTTGATCCTAATAGAGCCCAAATCGACTTTTTAGGTCATATACGACCTAACCGGGCCAATTTGTACTTTTTGATCCTAATGGAGCCCAAATGGACCGGTTTGATCCTAATAGAGCCCAATTTGACTTGTTAGGACCCAATGGGCCAATTGCCCCGATAGCCCAATTGAACTTCTATGGTCCTAATGAAGCCTAAATGGACTTGTTTGATCCTAATAGAGCCCAAATCGACTTTTTAGGTCATATACGACCTAATCGGGCCAATTTGTACTTCTTGATCCTAATGGAGCCCAAATGGACCTGTTTGATCCTAATAGAGCCCAAATTGACTTGTTAGGACCAATTGGGCCAATTGCCCCGATCGCCCAATTGAACTTCTATGGTCCTAATGAAGCCTAAATGGACTTGTTTGATCCTAATAGAGCCCAAATCGACTTTTTAGGTCATATACGACCTAACCGGGCCAATTTGTACTTCTTGATCCTAATGGAGCCCAAATGGACCGGTTTGATCCTAATAGAGCCCAATTTGACTTGTTAGGACCTAATTGGGCCAAATGCCCCGATCGCCCAATTGAACTTCTATGGTCCTAATGAAGCCTAAATGGACTTGTTTGATCCTAATAGAGCCCAAATCGATTTTTTAGGTCATATACGACCTAACCGGGCCAATTTGTACTTCTTTGATCCTAATGGAGCCCAAATGGACCGGTTTGATCCTAATAGAGCCCAAATTGACTTGTTAGGACCTAATTGGGCCAAATGCCCCGATCGCCCAATTGAACTTCTATGGTCCTAATGAAGCCTAAATGGACTTGTTTGATCCTAATAGAGCCCAAATCGACTTTTTAGGTCATATACGACCTAACCGGGCCAATTTGTACTTTTTGATCCTAATGGAGCCCAAATGGACTGGCTTGATCCTAATAGAGCCCAAATTGACTTGTTAGGACCTAATTGGGCCAATTGCCCCGATCGCCCAATTGAACTTCTATGGTCCTAATGAAGCCTAAATGGACTTGTTTGATCCTAATAGAGCCCAAATCGACTTTTTAGGTCATATACGACCTAACCGGGCCAATTTGTACTTCTTTGATCCTAATGGAGCCCAAATGGACCGGTTTGATCCTAATAGAGCCCAAATTGACTTGTTAGGACCTAATTGGGCCAAATGCCCCGATCGCCCAATTGAACTTCTATGGTCCTAATGAAGCCTAAATGGACTTGTTTGATCCTAATAGAGCCCAAATCGACTTTTTTAGGTCATATACGACCCAACCGGGCCAATTTGTACTTTTTGATCCTAATGGAGCCCAAATGGACTCGGTTTGATCCTAATAAAGCCCAAATTGACTTGTTAGGACCTAATTGGGCCAATTGCCCCGATCGCCCAATTGAACTTCTATGGTCCTAATGAAGCCTAAATGGACTTGTTTGATCCTAATAGAGCCCAAATCGACTTTTTTAGGTCATATACGACCTAACCGGGCCAATTTGTACTTCTTTGATCCTAATGGAGCCCAAATGGACTGGTTTGATCCTAATAGAGCCCAAATTGACTTGTTAGGACCTAACTGGGCCAAATGCCCCGATCGCCCAATTGAACTTCTATGGTCCTAATGAAGCCTAAATGGACTTGTTTGATCCTAATAGAGCCCAAATCGACTTTTTTAGGTCATATACGACCTAACCGGGCCAATTTGTACTTCTTGATCCTAATGGAGCCCAAATGGACTGGTTTGATCCTAATAGAGCCCAAATTGACTTGTTAGGACCTAATTGGGCCAATTGCCCCGATCGCCCAATTGAACTTCTATGGTCCTAATGAAGCCTAAATGGACTTGTTTGATCCTAATAGAGCCCAAATCGACTTTTTTAGGTCATATACGACCTAATCGGGCCAATTTGTACTTCTTTGATCCTAATGGAGCCCAAATGGACCGGTTTGATCCTAATAGAGCCCAAATTGACTTGTTAGGACCCAATTGGGCCAATTGCCCCGATCGCCCAATTGAACTTCTATGGTCCTAATGAAGCCTAAATGGACTTGTTTGATCCTAATAGAGCCCAAATCGACTTTTTTAGGTCATATACGACCCTAATCGGGCCAATTTGTACTTCTTGATCCTAATGGAGCCCAAATGGACTGGTTTGATCCTAATAAGAGCCCAATTTGACTTGTTAGGACCTAATTGGGCCAAATGCCCCGATCGCCCAATTGAACTTCTATGGTCCTAATGAAGCCTAAATGGACTTGTTTGATCCTAATAGAGCCCAAATCGACTTTTTTAGGTCATATACTGACCTAATCGGGCCAATTTGTACTTTCTTGATCCTAATGGAGCCCAAATGGACCGGCTTGATCCTAATAAGAGCCCAAATTGACTTGTTAGGACCTAATGGGCCAAATGCCCCGATCGCCCAATTGAACTTCTATGGTCCTAATGAAGCCTAAATGGACTTGTTTGATCCTAATAGAGCCCAAATCGACTTTTTAGGTCATATACGACCTAACTGGGCCAATTTGTACTCCTTTGATCCTAATGGAGCCCAAATGGACTGGTTTGATCCTAAAAGAGCCCAATTTGACTTGTTAGGACCCAATTGGGTCAATTGCCCCGATAAGCCCAATTGAACTTCTATGGTCCTAATGAAGCCTAAATGGACTTGTTTGATCCTAATAGAGCCCAAATCGACTTTTTAGGTCATATACGACCTAACTGGGCCAATTTGTACTTCTTTGATCCTAATGGAGCCCAAATGGACAGGTTTGATCCTAATAGAGCCCAAATTGACTTGTTAGGACCCAATTGGGCCAATTGCCCCGATCGCCCAATTGAACTTCTATGGTCCTAATGAAGCCTAAATGGACTTGTTTGATCCTAATAGAGCCCAAATCGACTTTTTTAGGTCATATACGACCTAACCGGGCCAATTTGTACTTCTTGATCCTAATGGAGCCCAAATGGACTAGCTTGATCCTAATAGAGCCCAAATTGACTTGTTAGGACCCAATTGGGCCAAATGCCCCGATCGCCCAATTGAACTTCTATGGTCCTAATGAAGCCTAAAAGGACTTGTTTGATCCTAATATAGCCCAAATCGACTTTTTAGGTCATATACGACCTAACCGGGCCAATTTGTACTTCTTTGATCCTAATGGAGCCCAAATGGACCGGCTTGATCCTAATAGAGCCCAAATTGACTTGTTAGGACCCCATGGGCCAAATGCCCCGATCGCCCAATTGAACTTCTATGGTCCTAATGAAGCCTAAATGGACTTGTTTGATCCTAATAGAGCCCAAATCGACTTTTTATGTCATATACGACCTAACTGGGCCAATTTTTACTTCTTTGATCCTAATGGAGCCCAAATGGACCGGGCTTGATCCTAATAAGAGCCCAAATTGACTTGTTAGGACCTAATCGGGCCAACTGCCCCGATCGCCCAATTGAACTTCTATGGTCCTAATGAAGCCTAAATGGACTTGTTTGATCCTAATAGAGCCCAAATCGACTTTTTTAGGTCATATACGACCTAATCGGGCCAATTTGTACTTCTTTGATCCTAATGGAGCCCAAATGGACCGGCTTGATCCTAATAGAGCCCAAATTGACTTGTTAGGACCTAATGGGCCAAATGCCCCGATCGCCCAATTGAACTTCTATGGTCCTAATGAAGCCTAAATGGACTTGTTTGATCCTAATAGAGCCCAAATCGACTTTTTAGGTCATATACGACCTAATCGGGCCAATTTGTACTTCTTTGATCCTAATGGAGCCCAAATGGACCGGTTTGATCCTAATAGAGCCCAAATTGACTTGTTAGGACCCAATTGGGCCAATTGCCCCGATCGCCCAATTGAACTTCTATGGTCCTAATGAAGCCTAAATGGACTTGTTTGATCCTAATAGAGCCCAAATCGACTTTTTAGGTCATATACGACCTAACCGGGCCAATTTGTACTTCTTTGATCCTAATGGAGCCCAAATGGACCGGCTTGATCCTAATAGAGCCCAAATTGACTTGTTAGGACCCAATTGGGCCAATTGCCCCGATCGCCCAATTGAACTTCTATGGTCCTAATGAAGCCTAAATGGACTTGTTTGATCCTAATAGAGCCCAAATCGACTTTTTTAGGTCATATACGACCTAACCGGGCCAATTTGTACTTCTTTGATCCTAATGGAGCCCAAATGGACTCGGTTTGATCCTAATAGAGCCCAAATTGACTTGTTAGGACCCAACTGGGCCAAATGCCCCGATCGCCCAATTGAACTTCTATGGTCCTAATGAAGCCTAAATGGACTTGTTTGATCCTAATAGAGCCCAAATCGACTTTTTAGGTCATATACGACCTAATCGGGCCAATTTGTACTTCTTGATCCTAATGGAGCCCAAATGGACTGGTTTGATCCTAATAGAGCCCAATTTGACTTGTTAGGAGATCCATTGGGCCAATTGCCCCGATCGTCCAATTGAACTTCTATGGTCCTAATGAAGCCTAAATGGACTTGTTTGATCCTAATAGAGCCCAAATCGATTTTTTAGGTCATATACGACCCAATCGGGGCCAATTTGTACTTCTTGATCCTAATGGAGCCCAAATGGACCGGTTTGATCCTAATAGAGCCCAAATTGACTTGTTAGGACCTAATTGGGCCAAATGCCCCGATCGCCCAATTGAACTTCTATGGTCCTAATGAAGCCTAAATGGACTTGTTTGATCCTAATAGAGCCCAAATCGACTTTTTTAGGTCATATACGACCCTAATCGGGCCAATTTGTACTTCTTTGATCCTAATGGAGCCCAAATGGACTGGCTTGATCCTAATAGAGCCCAAATTGACTTGTTAGGACCCAATGGGCCAATTGCCCCGATCCGCCCAATTGAACTTCTATGGTCCTAATGAAGCCTAAATGGACTTGTTTGATCCTAATAGAGCCCAAATCGACTTTTTAGGTCATATACGACCCAACCGGGCCAATTTGTACTTCTTTGATCCTAATGGAGCCCAAATGGACGTGTTTGATCCTAATAGAGCCCAAATTGACTTGTTAGGACCTAATCGGGCCAATTGCCCGATCGCCCAATTGAACTTCTATGGTCCTAATGAAGCCTAAATGGACTTGTTTGATCCTAATAGAGCCCAAATCGACTTTTTTAGGTCATATACGACCTAATCGGGCCAATTTGTACTTCTTTGATCCTAATGGAGCCCAAATGGACCGGTTTGATCCTAATAGAGCCCAAATTGACTTGTTAGGACCTAATTGGGCCAAATGCCCCGATCGCCCAATTGAACTTCTATGGTCCTAATGAAGCCTAAATGGACTTGTTTGATCCTAATAGAGCCCAAATCGACTTTTTTAGGTCATATACGACCTAACCGGGCCAATTTGTACTTCTTTGATCCTAATGGAGCCCAAATGGACCGGTTTGATCCCAATAGAGCCCAAATTGACTTGTTAGGACCTAATCGGGCCAACTGCCCCGATCGCCCAATTGAACTTCTATGGTCCTAATGAAGCCTAAATGGACTTGTTTGATCCTAATAGAGCCCAAATCGACTTTTAGGTCATATACGACCTAACCGGGCCAATTTGTACTTCTTTGATCCTAATGGAGCCCAAATGGACCGGTTTGATCCTAATAGAGCCCAAATTGACTTGTTAGGACCCAATTGGGCCAATTGCCCCGATCGCCCAATTGAACTTCTATGGTCCTAATGAAGCCTAAATGGACTTGTTTGATCCTAATAGAGCCCAAATCGACTTTTTAGGTCATATACGACCTAACCGGGCCAATTTGTACTTTTGATCCTAATGGAGCCCAAATGGACCGGTTTGATCCTAATAGAGCCCAAATTGACTTGTTAGGACCTAATTGGGCCAAACTGCCCCGATCGCCCAATTGAACTTCTATGGTCCTAATGAAGCCTAAATGGACTTGCTTGATCCTAATAGAGCCCAAATCGACTTTTTAGGTCATATACGACCTAACCGGGCCAATTTGTACTTCTTTGATCCTAATGGAGCCCAAATGGACTGGGCTTGATCCTAATAGAGCCCAATTTGACTTGTTAGGACCTAATGGGCCAATTGCCCCGATCGCCCAATTGAACTTCTATGGTCCTAATGAAGCCTAAATGGACTTGTTTGATCCTAACAGAGCCCAAATCGACTTTTTAGGTCATATACGACCTAACCGGGCCAATTTGTACTTCTTGATCCTAATGGAGCCCAAATGGACCGGCTTGATCCTAATAGAGCCCAAATTGACTTGTTAGGACCCAACTGGGCCAAATGCCCCGATCGCCCAATTGAACTTCTATGGTCCTAATGAAGCCTAAATGGACTTGTTTGATCCTAATAGAGCCCAAATCGACTTTTTAGGTCATATACGACCTAACCGAGCCAATTTGTACTTCTTTGATCCTAATGGAGCCCAAATGGACGGCTTGATCCTAATAGAGCCCAAATTGACTTGTTAGGACCTAATTGGGCCAATTGCCCCGATCGCCCAATTGAACTTCTATGGTCCTAATGAAGCCTAAATGGACTTGTTTGATCCTAACAGAGCCCAAATCGACTTTTTAGGTCATATACGACCTAAATCGGGCCAATTTGTACTTCTTTGATCCTAATGGAGCCCAAATGGACCGGCTTGATCCTAATAGAGCCCAAATTGACTTGTTAGGACCCAATGGGCCAAATGCCCGATCGCCCAACTGAACTTCTATGGTCCTAATGAAGCCTAAATGGACTTGTTTGATCCTAATAGAGCCCAAATCGACTTTTTAGGTCATATACGACCAATCGGGCCAATTTGTACTTCTTGATCCTAATGGAGCCCAAATGGACCGGCTTGATCCTAATAAAGCCCAAATTGACTTGTTAGGACCTAATTGGGCCAAATGCCCCGATCGCCCAATTGAACTTCTATGGTCCTAATGAAGCCTAAATGGACTTGTTTGATCCTAATAGAGCCCAAATCGACTTTTAGGTCATATACCACCTAACTGGGCCAATTTGTACTTCTTTGATCCTAATGGAGCCCAAATGGACCGGTTTGATCCCAATAGAGCCCAAATTGACTTGTTAGGACCCAATTGGGTCAATTGCCCCGATCGCCCAATTGAACTTCTATGGTCCTAATGAAGCCTAAATGGACTTGTTTGATCCTAATAGAGCCCAAATCGACTTTTTAGGTCATATACGACCTAACCGGGCCAATTTTTACGTCTTTGATCCTAATGGAGCCCAAATGGACTGGTTTGATCCTAATAGAGCCCAAATTGACTTGTTAGGACCCAACTGGGCCAAATGCCCCGATCGCCCAATTGAACTTCTATGGTCCTAATGAAGCCTAAATGGACTTGTTTGATCCTAATAGAGCCCAAATCGACTTTTTAGGTCATATACGACCTAACCGGGCCAATTTGTACTTCTTTGATCCTAATGGAGCCCAAATGGACCGGCTTGATCCTAATAGAGCCCAAATTGACTTGTTAGGACCTAATGGGCCAAATGCCCCGATCGCCCAATTGAACTTCTATGGTCCTAATGAAGCCTAAATGGACTTGTTTGATCCTAATAGAGCCCAAATCGACTTTTTTAGGTCATATACGACCCAACCCGGCCAATTTGTACTTCTTTGATCCTAATGGAGCCCAAATGGACCGGTTTGATCCTAATAGAGCCCAAATTGACTTGTTAGGACCTAATTGGGCCAATTGCCCCGATCGGCCCAATTGAACTTCTATGGTCCTAATGAAGCCTAAATGGACTTGTTTGATCCTAATAGAGCCCAAATCGACTTTTTTAGGTCATATACGACCCAACCGGGCCAATTTGTACTTTGATCCTAATGGAGCCCAAATGGACCGGTTTGATCCTAATAGAGCCCAAATTGACTTGTTAGGACCTAATCTGGGCCAATGCCCCGATAAGCCCAATTGAACTTCTATGGTCCTAATGAAGCCTAAATGGACTTGTTTGATCCTAATAGAGCCCAAATCGACTTTTTAGGTCATATACGACCCAACCGGGCCAATTTGTACTTCTTTGATCCTAATGGAGCCCAAATGGACCGGGTTTGATCCTAATAGAGCCCAAATTGACTTGTTAGGACCTAATTGGGCCAACTGCCCCGATCGCCCAATTGAACTTCTATGGTCCTAATGAAGCCTAAATGGACTTGTTTGATCCTAATAGAGCCCAAATCGACTTTTTTAGGTCATATACCACCCAACCGGGCCAATTTGTACTTCTTTGATCCTAATGGAGCCCAAATGGACTGGTTTGATCCTAATAGAGCCCAATTTGACTTGTTAGGACCCAATCGGGCCAACTGCCCCGATAACCCCAATTGAACTTCTATGGTCCGAATGAAGCCTAAATGGACTTGTTTGATCCTAATAGAGCCCAAATCGACTTTTTTAGGTCATATACGACCCAACCGGGCCAATTTGTACTTCTTTGATCCTAATGGAGCCCAAATGGACCAAGTTTGATCCTAATAGAGCCCAAATTGACTTGTTAGGACCCAATTGGGCCAAATGCCCCGATCGGCCCAATTGAACTTCTATGGTCCTAATGAAGCCTAAATGGACTTGTTTGATCCTAATAGAGCCCAAATCGACTTTTTAGGTCATATACGTACCAACTCGGCCAATTTGTACTTTTTTGATCCTAATGGAGCCCAAAAGGACTAGTTTGATCCCAATAGAGCCCAAATTGACTTGTTAGGACCTAATCGGGCCAAATGCCCCGATCAGCCCAATTGAACTTCTATGGTCCTAATGAAGCCTAAATGGACTTGTTTGATCCTAATAGAGCCCAAATCGACTTTTTAGGTCATATACGACCTAACCAGGCCAATTTGTACTTCTTGATCCTAATGGAGCCCAAATGGACCGGTTTGATCCTAATAAAGCCCAAATTGACTTGTTAGGACCCAATTGGGCCAATTGCCCCGATCGGCCCAATTGAACTTCTATGGTCCTAATGAAGCCTAAATGGACTTGTTTGATCCTAATAGAGCCCAAATCGACTTTTTTAGGTCATATACGACCTAACCGGGCCAATTTTTACTTCTTGATCCTAATGGAGCCCAAATGGACAGGTCTGATCCTAATAGAGCCCAATTTGACTTGTTAGGACCTAATGGGTCAATTGCCCCGATCGGCCCAATTGAACTTCTATGGTCCTAATGAAGCCTAAATGGACTTGTTTGATCCTAATAGAGCCCAAATCGACTTTTTAGGTCATATACGACCTAACTGGGCCAATTTGTACTTCTTTGATCCTAATGGAGCCCAAATGGACCGGCTTGATCCTAATAGAGCCCAAATTGACTTGTTAGACCCAACGGGCCAAATGCCCCGATCGCCCAATTGAACTTCTATGGTCCTAATGAAGCCTAAATGGACTTGTTTGATCCTAATAGAGCCCAAATCGACTTTTTAGGTCATATACGACCCAATCGGGCCAATTTGTACTTCTTTGATCCTAATGGAGCCCAAATGGACCAGTTTGATCCTAATAAAGCCCAAATTGACTTGTTAGGACCTACTGGGCCAATTGCCCCGATCCGCCCAATTGAACTTCTATGGTCCTAATGAAGCCTAAATGGACTTGCTTGATCCTAATAGAGCCCAAATCGACTTTTTAGGTCATATACACCTATCAAGCCAATTTGTACTTCTTTGATCCTAATGGAGCCCAAATGACCGGTTTGATCCTAATAGAGCCCAAATTGACTTGTTAGGAGCTAATTGGGCCAAATGCCCCGATCGCCCAATTGAACCCTTCTATGGTCCTAATGAAGCCTAAATGGACTTGTTTGATCCTAATAGAGCCCAAATCGACTTTTTAGGTCATATACGACCTAACTCGGTCCAATTTGTACTTCTTTGATCCTAATAGAGCCCAAATTTGGACAATGGCATTTGATTCCCATTGAATTAATGCGCTTAATGCCCTCGACTTTTTGCAACCCCCAATTTTACTTCTTTGATCCTAATGGCCCGATCCTTGCCCAATTGAACTTCTATGGTCCTAATGAAGCCTAAATGGACTTGTTTGATCTAATAGAGCCCAAATCGACTTTTTTAGGTCATATACGACCTACTAGGCCAATTTGTACGTCCTTGATCCTAATGGAGCCCAAATGGACAGGTTTGATCCTAATAGAGCCCAAATTGACTTGTTAGGACCCAATTGGGCCAAATGCCCCGATCGCCCAATTGAACTTCTATGGTCCTAATGAAGCCTAAATGGACTTGTTTGATCCTAATAGAGCCCAAATCGACTTTTTTAGGTCATATACGACCTAACCGGGCCAATTTGTACTTCTTTGATCCTAATGGAGCCCAAATGACAAGTTTGATCCTAATAAGAGCCCAAATTGACTTGTTAGGACCCAATTGGGTCAATTGCCCCGATCGCCCAATTGAACTTCTATGGTCCTAATGAAGCCTAAATGGACTTGTTTGATCCTAATAGAGCCCAAATCGACTTTTAGGTCATATACGACCCAACCGCCAATTTGTACTTCTTGATCCTAATGGAGCCCAAATGGATCGGGTTTGATCCTAATAGAGCCCAAATTGACTTGTTAGGACCTAATGGGCAATGCCCCGATCGCCCAATTGAACTTCTATGGTCCTAATGAAGCCTAAATGGACTTGTTTGATCCTAATAGAGCCCAAATCGATTTTTTAGGTCATATACTACCCAACTGGGCCAATTTGTACTTCTTGATCCTAATGGAGCCCAAATGGACCGGTTTGATCCTAACAGAGCCCAAATTGACTTGTTAGGACCCAACTGGGCCAAATGCCCCATCGCCCAATTGAACTTCTATGGTCCTAATGAAGCCTAAATGGACTTGTTTGATCCTAATAGAGCCCAAATCGACTTTTTAGGTCATATACGACCCAACTGGGCCAATTTGTACTTCTTTGATCCTAATGGAGCCCAAATGGACTGGCTTGATCCTAATAGAGCCCAACTTGACTTGTTAGGACCTAATTGGGCCAATTGCCCCGATCCGCCCAACTGAACTTCTATGGTCCTAATGAAGCCTCAAATGGACTTGTTTGATCCTAATAGAGCCCAAATCGACTTTTTTTAGGTCATATACAACCTAATTGGCCAATTTGTACTTCTTGATCCTAATGGAGCCCAAATGGACTGGTTTGATCCTAATAGAGCCCAAATTGACTTGTTAGGACCAATTGGGCCAATTGCTCCGATAAGCCCAATTGAACTTCTATGGTCCTAATGAAGCCTAAATGGACTTGTTTGATCCTAATAGAGCCCAAATCGACTTTTAGGTCATATACTACCAATCAACAGCCAATTTGTACTTTTGATCCTAATGG
>JAUPTC010000969.1:0-31592 GCA_030762895.1 Sophora flavescens
CACACATGATATGACTTGTGATTGATTGACTGCGTAAAAATGTTTATACTAATTATGAAGCTATATTGTTGATGGAATCCTACCTCGGGAACCTAATTATAAATTATTTACAAGTTCAATGACGCATGATTACAAATATGGACCCAATTACAAATTATTTGCAAGTTTTGAGATCAAATTGCAAATTTTTATATCATAAGAAACCTATTAATAAATTTTGAAATAATTTAAGGACGTGTACAGTGATATGATCTCGACGTATGTTCAAACAGCATCTTTAAATTCATTTCCCTAATTCACGGCCCAAAATATCACTAATGTAAGGGGAAGATATAAACTAACCCATTAGGTCCACAACTTATTGGCCTATTTTGGGCAAGCCATCTTTTTTTTTTGGACCGAAGAGCAATTAGCCTAAGTCAACTTGGCTTGCCTCAGCACAAAAAATTTGGTTAGATTGTAGGCCTATAGCGAGGACCTAAAAAAAAGAGAGAGATGGAATTACTATCAGTTTTATTAAATTAGGAAAAATTTTAAAAATATATATCTACTGTGGCCTAATCCATTAGTAAAGCCTTCAATATATTTGGCATCATTTGTGCAAATTCAAACCTACAAATTTAACAGTCGACATAGTTATTGATAAATTTAAGTATAGATAAGCAGTTAATAATTATAAATACATTACCAACAACCTCGCTTTTGATAATGTGTATGTCTGGATTAAGATAATTGTTCATAATTATAACGATTTGGCTATCAGTAATGATGTGTGACCTTTACTGGCGGCCATATCATCTGTAATGCAATTATTGAAATAAAAATGTAATTAGCAACGTGACCATACATCTGATTATGTCGTCAAATATATAGGAAGTTAATTTCATTCAATAATATAATATATATTTTTAGATATAACTCATACAAGTATAATATTTTTATATTACCATTAAATCCATAACATATTAATGAAGGGGGGAAGAGGTTGGTATTAACTCTTTCCAAAAGCATATTTAAAACGCTTAGACCATCTTCAATGAGTGTTATCAAAGTTATACAGAGATTTATGCAACTATTGTACAAGAGTTGCATAATTGAAGAGACAAAAAGTATGTTGATGTATATGCAACGGTTGCATGAGTCTCACAAACTTAATTATAGAAATGAGTTAATATTTTAAGTTGAAATAAAAGTAAATGTTAACGAAATATAAAAGTGCGAGGCAACTTATTATGACGAAAATTCAAGAATTATATACTGAGAAAGAGAATTGTGTGAGCTGGATAAAGTAAAGACATATAATGTATCAGGAAAAAAAAAAGATAATAGAGCCCATACAATGAAAATTGCATGGTTGAAGATCCTCTTATAATACATTATAATTATATAACACGTTTTGATTTTTTTTTTTTCCCTAAGTGAAGGCTTACACTACGTCGTTTTATATAGGAGGGGAGGAGATGAAAAAAAATGATGATAAAGAATTGAAGTGTATTATGAGAGTTTGAATCCACCCACTTATAATTCATATAGCATACAATTTAATCAAGTGAGCTCACTCGATATTATATGACGTGTTTTCCTTTAATTGATGTAAAAAAAAAAAAAAAAAAAAAACAACAACAATCCGTGCAAAAGACAAATGTGTAATTAACAAAACCTTGGGGGCAAGTAGAAACGCTAAAACGCAGAACACTTGTCCACCCTTCTCCTCACCCAACAACCTTAATTATTTTGTTAATTGTTGTTTGTAAAATGTTAAGACACATGAGACATGGAACATAGACAATAGTTCAGTCTCTACCATCCTATCTATTTGTTGTCCGCGTAACAGTTTGAATTGAATTGGTGGATCTGATCTGAAACATTGAAGAAAACACACACACACAGATACATATAGATGGCGATGATGGCAAGAGCAAGTTCTGGATTGCAATATCCAGAACGGTTTTACGCTGCGGCGTCGTATGTGGGGTTTGATGGATCCACCTCTCCCACCAAATCCCTCACCTCCAAGTTCCCCAACTCCACCGCTCTTCTTCTCTACACCTTATATCACCAGGTACGCTACTTTACTTACCTTCTTCTTCCCATTCTAATTATCAATTCTGTTAGATCTGGTTTTATTCAATGCAAGTAGAAATGATTTCTAATTTTCCATGATTCAAATGCTTATATGCTTAATAGTGATTGTGGATCAAAACTTCCTTCCTCATGTGGAATCAACCAATTTGGTTGTCATGACTTATTTATCAGTTGTGAATTACATTAATCTAAAGTTACTTGCCATTAGATTAGATGATCCGTGTTATTAAGGTTCGACAAAGTTTTACGTTGGTTGCTGACTGTCTAATTCATTGTAAAATTTGTGGGAGTTATAAGGTGGTAAGGTGGTTTGGGGTGTGGGACTTGGGAGTTATTAGGTCAAGTTTCGAATTTCACCTCCTATTAACATAACAAACTAATAACTAACATCTTTCTATCAAAAAATAAAAAATTAATGCTTAATTTGTTATGTCAGGCTACTATAGGACCTTGTAACATCCCAGAACCAAGCACATGGAAAATTGTGGAGCATAGCAAATGGGCCAGGTTTGTTTACTGTCAACATTCATGCCGCCTTTTAACTTTCTCTATGCTATGTTGCTATATCCATACACTCTCTTTTACACCTCCATTCTATATGTATGCATTTATGTTTAATGCTTAGTTTACCATGCATGTATGTTATGCAAATATTTTGTTGTGAATGCTGCATTGTGTTGTTGCTCGCATTTTGTTGAGAATATTATTTAAAGTAGTAATTATTGATGCAGTTGGAACCAGCTTGGAAACATGTCTTCCACAGAAGCCATGCGTCTTTTTGTGAAAATATTGGAGGTCATGCAAATAATTTTAGTTAAGTGCTCTTCCTTGGTATAATGCAGAATGTCAGCTGATTACTTTTGTTCTTTTTTCTTTCATTGTGTAGGAAGAAGATCCTGGTTGGTATTCAAGAGCATCTAACTCTGTTGCAGAGCCTGTGATAGATGTGCAAATGAATGTGAGTATTATTAAGGCTATATGTAATACTGAAATGTTATAAATAAGTTTCATCTCTACTTATGGCGTTGGCTTGCAATACGCTTTACTCATTGTATCCATCTATTGTATTCAGATTCACTTAAGTAAGCACTACCGAGTAATCAGAATACGATCTGTATAAATGAGTGAGAAATCTGTTCTTTGGCAAATAAAATTTAAGATATATATATATATATTCACGTCGTGTTCTTACTACCTTTAACTGCTTGGCATGCATGCAATTCTTATGCAACTCAAATAGTTTAATGATTTTGTTGCAAGTCATATTTCATGATATGGCATTTAGGATTTGATCTTTAGAATTAGATTAATGTGAAAGACAAATCAACTTGAAGTTATGTCAAGAGAATTGCCATTAAAAACATAATCCTCTATAATCTATATTCTTCTCATCCTTCGCCTTCACTGTCAACATTGTAATTTTTCTTGTTCTTTTTCCTGCTTTCCAATTTTGTCTTGGCGGTTTGACAGAACAATTCCAAAGTTGAACCAGTAATCGAGAATGGGAACTCTTATCCAGAGACAAAGACTATTTCCAATGAAAATGGAAGTCAAATTGGAACACAGGACAAAGATGTTGTTGTGGAAGGCTTTGGTTCAGTCGGAGTTTATGATCAATGGATTGCTCCTCCAGTATCCGGTCAACGTCCAAAACCTCGATATGAGGTATTTGGTTTTGCAAAATATAAAAACTATTAAACCCATTCATCTTCCACTAGTATCCCCCCCCCTCCCCCCCTTTATTAGTTTATTTTCTTTCTGTCTGTTATTTCCCCTAAGCCAATTGTGTTTATACCTTCAGCATGGAGCTGCAGTTGTGCAAGATAAATTGTACATATATGGTGGAAACCACAATGGTCGTTACCTTAATGATCTTCATGTAAGCATACGATCGATATATCGGTTGCATGAAGCTGTGCATTTTCTCTAATTGTATATCTGTTGCATTCTCCTGTCAAGTTGACTAAGTTGTATGCTGTATACTTTGAATCAAATGGAAACAAATACAGGTTCTAAATTTTAGAAGTTGGACTTGGTCAAGATTGAGGCTAAGGCTGGAGCTGAGTCCCCAGTAACTTTAACCCCTTGTGCTGGTCATTCTTTGGTTTGTATTAATCATAAAATTCTACCTAACCTACTGCTGCATTCAATCTGTTTATTGTTAACTGCCAGTGCTAATTCTGGAATACTGTGGATTTTGGTGATGGAATTTTTTTCACTGCAGATTCCATGGGGGAAAAAGCTTCTGTCTATTGCTGGGCATACAAAGGATCCTTTCGAAAGCATCCAAGGTGTTGTAATAAAATTGTTAACTTATTATTTATTATCGCTCTTAGGGATTGACATCATAATTTTGCATTAGTTAAAACTTGAAGAAATGGGAAACATTCAGAAGTGTCAGTTAGATAAATCATCGCAAGAGAATCTTTTACAAATTTTATGATTTCTCTTCATCTCAGTAAATTAGAAAGCATGGTACTGTTTCTTTATTCATTTTAAAGGAAAAAAGAAATCAAGGTTGTTAGGAGTGATAAAATTTGTGTACATAATATTTAAGTGAAACATTTATGCTACACTAAGTAATTATTGTTTTTTTACTTTCAAATATTTCTTTTGATTGAACATTAAAAGCTTGTAACATTTTCCTCAGTTTATTGATCCGATCTATGTCCTGGTGTTTTCTTCCTTTGTTTTGTAACTATTGTCCTACTCACTTCTGTATATTTTTATTGTTGTTGTTATCTTTTCTATTGTGATTGCAACTAACTATCCGTATTAAAATTAAATATTATGACAGTGAAAGCATTTGATTTGCAAACAGCAACTTGGTCAACTCTGAAGACTTTTGGGAAAGCCCGGTGTGTATCTGTTATTTTTTTGTTCATTAACCCAAAAATCTCTTGGGAGTATGTGACATGTAACATTTGCATTTTTCTAATGAGAGATGCATGGATTTTCTGGTTTTTAACAACATAATGCCCGTTCACTCTTTGATAAAAAATACAATAATGCATTTGAAGTTCCCTTTTATCATGTATTATTTCTAGGTATCACGTGGAGGCCAATCAGTGAACCTTGTTGGGTCAAGCTTAGTAGTTTTTGGTGGACAAGATGCAAAGAGAACTCTCTTGAATGATCTGCATATTCTTGACTTGGAAACCTTGACATGGGATGAAATCGATGCTGTGTAAGAAATTTTCTGCAGCGACCTATTTATCTACTTTGGTTTCTTATTTTACCTTTTGTGGGAGGGGGGTATGTTTTCTTTATTATGGCGGGGTAATGTTAATGGTTTTATGTTGTAAAAAGAGAAAATTTGTTATAATTAAAAACAAATTGAAGTTAGATGTTGTTTAGAGGCAAATTCTAGGGTGAGCGACCTTCTCATGTCACACGATATTACGGTGCACCTGTTTACACCATATCATTTTCTTTTCATTTCATTCTCTCCCCTATCACTCTCCATCCTCCCATCTACAGCCCCCTCCTTTGTATATCTCCATCACGACTGGCCGGCAAATCAGCCCCACCGATCCGACAACACCACTAAAAGCTGTGGGAGCGACATGGACAACCATCTGCCTCGATAACGCATATAATGCTAGATTACACCAATCCATCCCCAAAACCTCTCTTCCCGATCTCTTAGATGCGACTACGCCTCGAGTACCCTCATCTGCCTCTCTCCCATCGACACGTGGAAGGTGGTCAATGACACCCTCGTCCGCCACCACTACATCACCTTCCATAGCAAACAACAATCGTGGAGGTGTTGAAATCTTAAGAAGAATCAAACCAACAACTTTAATATTTAAAAATGAAAAAAATGAAGGAAAAAAATCAAACCCGGATGTTGAAATTGATCTGGAAACCCAAAAATGAAGAATGACTGGGTTTAGAGATGGTGGTACGAGGCTTTAATTGGAGCAGGTGGTCCGAGCTAGAGTCTCGTTGAGAAGAAGCGCATTGAAGAATTAATGGGTGGTGGCACGAGTGCCGTTCGGAGTGGAGGTGTGGACGGTGGAGCTCTACTGAGGCGAATCGAAACGTATTGAGCAAGCAAGGGGGACGTGATTGGTGGTGATGATGCACAACGAAGATGAAGTCTTAGGTTTCCACACACCCACGACCATCCAAAACCCCATTAGGTCACGATGGGAACGTGAAGATGGCATCCATTCTCCCATCTACAGCCCTTCCGATTCAAGCGCGATTACATGTTACAGCTTCCCAATCATCATGGTCGCTACATTGAAAACAAAACAATGTTTCAGAACTCTGATCGACGAGCACCAAGAATAACTCCATGGAGCCCAAGTGAACTCGGCGCCGACCAACATCGAAAGATGCTTAAGGGTTCCCAATCGAGAAAGGAAGGGGGGAAACTCCACGGGATTCCTGATTGAGGGGTCGCTAAGCCTCAGAGCATGCGGGAATAGGAAACCGGGGCAACAAAGTGCGATAAAACAGAATGGGAAATTTCTCCGAGGAAACCGATATGGTTGTGAAGTTGCGTAAGAGAGAGAAAGTGAGTTTGGGATAGGGGATCGGCTGAGGCAGAAAGAGAGGGGAGAGATCAAGTGTTGATGGTGTATCATAAGATCTGTGGAACTTCACTTAATCAACGGTTGAACATGGTCACTCATGGTGAGCGACATGAGAAGGTCGCCACCGTAGAATCCGCCGTTGTTTAGAAGTCAAGTCATCTTTGTTTATGCTACATACTGATTTTGATACATTGTATTTTATGTTTGTAATATTCTCATCAGTAATGAATATGCAATAATTGGTTTTCCCTTTCCAATATAAAGAGGGAAAAAGAAGACAATGAAATGTCAAGTTTGGTGCTAACTAAGTCTTAACTGGCAGTGGGGCGCCTCCTTCTCCAAGGTCTGATCATACTGCTGCTGTACATGTGGAGAGATACTTACTTATCTTTGGTGGGGGTTCACATGCAACTTGCTACAATGATTTACATGTTCTTGATTTACAAAACGTAAGTCCATTACTTTTTCTATTAGGCTGTGGACTGGAAAATCATCTCCATCTAATCAATTGTGTGAACTCTGCAGATGGAATGGTCTCGACCCACACAACAGGGTGAAACACCAACTCCACGTGCTGGACATGCTGGTGTAACAGTAGGGGAGAACTGGTTCATTGTTGGTGGTGGTGACAATAAGAGTGGTATGCTTTTTGACACCTTGTTACTTAGATTCAAACTTTTTTTTTTTGAGGAATGAATTTTTACTGTACAAATTACAAAATATTTATTGGTATTTTGAACAAATAGTGTCTGAACTCTTCGAGCATACGTGTATATGCTGTGGGTGAAACTAAACTAAAGAAATTATATTTGTGGTGAAAGATTGAGTTATGTTTAGTTAGATCAAGTAATTTTAAGTGTGAAATTGCTAAAATAATAGATAATACATTGTGTTTTGCGTAAATATATTTTTATTAAGAACAAATCAGTCAATCACACCCAAAATGCATTGGGGTGTGTGTGTGTGAGAGAGAGAGAGAGAGAGCAAACCAAACAAACACGTATTCTATGAAATGATTTGCTTTAGGTTGCCTCGTCTCTCCCCATGTTCTTTGGTTTAACTCTGGTTTTGGACATTTCCTTCATAGATGAAGGAGGATAATTGTCTTTTTTTTGCTGCATTCATCCTTATAACAGATTTTGGAGTTACATTAATCGGTGTAAATTCATGGCCCTAAAAAAGGCAGTCAAGGATAGAAAAGCCTTATCTATCATGAATCGATACAGTGTACAATGGTAGAAGTGCTTATTTATGGGGAAATTTTATGCATAGTGTTTTATTGTGAAAGCAAGTTAACAGGGAAAAGCATTACTGTTTTTTTGGGATCAATGTGAAGGTTAATAAATTCTGGTGTAGTTATTGTATATCTATATGTCTCTATTACTTGGGTTGTAAATTTACCGATAATTTTGGATTTCAGGATATTTCTGATGCTGTCTTGCTGTTGCTATATCTCTCCTTTACGAGTTATATTCCATGTGCAGGGGTCTCAGAGACGGTTGTGCTGAATATGTCCACACTGGCTTGGTCAGTGGTAACTTCAGTTCAAGGGCGTATTCCTATTGCTAGTGAGGTACTTTATCTATGTAATTTTAACAAGGTTGCATGTGCTATGAAATCTAACTGGAGTACCAAAACCCTTGTTAATTTCATGCTAAAGATACCCAGACCTTTCAATTATTTTTCTAGTTCCATCTGCAAAATGATTAGAATGTTTCCCACTGCAGGGTTTGAGTTTGGTTGTAAGCTCCTTTGATGGTGAAGATGTAGTTGTATCTTTTGGAGGGATACAATGGCCGTTACAACAATGATGTAAATATATTTTCTAAATTTTTGCCCTTTCTACTCTCTTTTTCCTGTATTTTATCTTTCCCCCTCATCTGATGTAGTTTGCTGCATTCAGGTCTATGTTCTTAAGCCAAGCCACAAATCAACTTTACAATCCAAAATAATTGAAAATTCCATACCTGACAGTTTTCTGCTGTCCAAAATGCCACAAATGCTACCCGGAATGTGGAGTCCGAATTTGAAGCAGGCCATGAAGGGAAAATTAGGAAATTGTTGTGGACAATGTTGATGCATCGGTATGTATTATTGCTAAGCACATATATTGCTTTACTTCAGAAAAATTATCAGTTCATGGATCCTATTTAACAAGAGATCTTCTTGGTTGCATCCCATAGGCTAAGCAGTCAAGCCTAGATCTGAAGGCTTGGCATGTTCCATGTCAGTTATTACTTTAATTTATACCCCTTGTAGAGAGTCTAGACTCCATTAAAGGCTTTTCTTTCCTCAAGATCTGATGGTTTATTGCCCAAATCTGCCATCAAACGACTAGATGTACCATTCAGTTACTTTTCGGAACAAGCGTCCCCTTTATGGACATTTATCATCATCCTAGTGCTTGGAATCAAGACCTACCAAAACTTGCACGTAATAGACATTTATCATCATCCAAGTGCTTGGAATCCAGATCTAACCATAACTTGCGTGCAATAGACCTTCAACCCTACCCAAACCATGTAATTTTTTAATCTTAAATTTCTCCTAAAACCCTGACCCAAGCTTGCTAAATGATTAACTCATTAGTTCCTCCGTCACTTTGACAATCATTGACTAACCAGAGACATCTCTGATGAATATGGAATAATAATAATGAAAATAATTTGGGAGCTTACAAAAAACTCCAAACTATACCAATCCATTAATACATGCTGTTATGTAAATCCTATTTCACTCCCCAAAATTTTGTAGATTCTGTCTGGATCATTTAAATCACAGGCACATAAATCATATTCTGCATTGGTGTCATTTCATTTTAATTCCTGTCTGTCACTGCTTACATATTTTTCTCATACAGAAGAAACCAAAAGGAGATCTTATACCAATCCTGAAGGCTGAGAAAGAAGAGTTGGAATCATCACTCAGCAAGGAGAAGCTGCATACTCTTCAACTAAAGCAAGAGCTGGCAGAAGCTGAGTCTCGTAACTCTGACCTTTACAAGGTAACTACATTAATAGTTGAACTTTCTTTTTCTATTATGGAATTAATCAGGGATGGATCCAGGAATCTAGCATTAGAGGGGGGAAATTAAAATATGTAATAATTAATAACAAAAAAAGTTAGAATTCATGACAATAAAACTATCATATTGCTCCATTTAGTTCTAGAGTTTTGAATTACATGGCAATACTCCCTATGTTTATCTGTTAAGGAAACCACTTTGTTTTGTCTCTCAGTCTCTTGGATTAATTGGGTTGAGACTTGAGACTCAAGCAGAATGAGGTTCTATAAACAAAACTTGAATATTCTGTATTATGTTTTGCTGAGGTCTGAACTACATCATTGTACTTAATGCTACCAAAGGTCCTCACATTTGTTGCACTGATACTATAGGAGCCCAATCAGTACGAGGTCAGCTTGCTGCTGAGCAGTCAATGTGTTTCAAACTTGAGGTATGTATTAATGCTTCTGAGAGTCTTTCCTTCTTTGTCTTTATGATACTGTTTTTTAGTTGAATCTGGTGTTAGGCAGATGATTATAGAAATATTATTGGGCAAAACATGGGCGCATCATTCATCTGGTCTTTTGAGCTAATTAACAGTTTATCCATGTGATAAGAATTTGATTGTCAAAACTTTCATTCTTTGAAAAACTGGGTTTCAAGTGGTTTATTTTGTAACTTCTAATGGCATAAATGATATGTTGCTCTTAACTCTTAGGGTATTGCAATGACAAGGCGAACCTCATTGAAATCTTTGTAGACAAAAACTTTGTTGTGATATAAGGGTCTGCTTTGCTTTGTTTTCAGTTTCTTGTTTTGAAATAATTACAAAACCGTACTTGTTTTTTATTGTGTTTCTTGTTTCCAAAATTTGTATAAGAAATACTGAAAACAAATGAAAATAGGCCCTTGTCTGTTTGAGGTTGCTTCAAAATTATGGCCCTTGTCGCCTTTATGGATAAATGTAGTTGAATTTTTTTTTTTTTAACCGAAGAGAATATTTTGATATCTCAGGTGGAGTTGCTGAATTAGGCCAGAAGCTCCAAACATTTGGGACATTACAGAAGGAGCTTGAACTCCTCCAGCGACAAAAGGCTGCATCAGAGCAAGCTGCCTTAAATGCAAAACACAGGCAGGGTTCAGGTGTGGGGGTTGGTTTCATTGGTACTCCTAGCCATAATGAAGATGATGAGTGATCCTTTACCATTTGCTTATCTAAAATTCTAAATAGCAATACTCATTTAGTTTCATTAAGCTAATTTTATTTCCAATACTTGTGGTGTATTATTTCAGTTCTTTTTTAGTGATGTAAATAAGATTTAGCTTCTGTTTGGGCCAAAGGAAGATTTTTTATACTTTATTTAGAAGGATGATAGTATGGTATAGTGCATGCTATTTTGCCGCCATTTTGCTTATGATTGTATCTAAAGTGAATTCATTATTGAATGAGAGTATAGAAATTCTTTTCTTTTGTGAGAACTATTGCCGTATTAAAAAAATTATTCAACCGATGATGCTTCCTGTTATGAAAACTATTTGCAATGATCAATAAAGAATAAGAAATAAGCTATTTTTGCATGGTATGAATAAAAAAGTTTAATTGGTATGCACTATATTGACAACCAATTATAAATTATGGTATGAATGATTTTCCAAGGTAGTTAGATAAGAGTTTAATATTTTTAATTATATGATAATTTATGATTAGTTGACAATGTACAAATTTTTATATTGAAGGTGTATACTAATTAAATTTATAAAAAATGTTATTGTTTAGTGTTGTACTATACCTTAATTTGATGTTAATTTTTTAAAGATTATTCTTTGAATTATTGATTGCTAGTAAAGTAATTACATGACTTATATTTTAGGCGATTGAATGGATGGAAATGATATGGTTCAAATTGGTTAAACTTATCAGAGATACTTTTAATAAAAATAAATTAATAATTTTACACAAGAAAACATTCAATCTTTTTTTTTTTTGTTGATGAAAATAAGGTAGTTTGGCAAATGTGTCGAATGGGACAAAACATAGTACATCGGTTTTATTGTTGAGTTTAATTTGTACGTATTTTTACACAAATATTTTTATACAGATAATCAATAAAAATTACGGAATTGATGACTTTACGATATTTATGATAAGAATCAAACATTTCAGATAATGTTAATTTCCGATTGCACAGGAAAAACCTTTATACTATCAATATATAACAATTAAATT
Organism: Sophora flavescens; assembly: GCA_030762895.1. Lineage (NCBI taxonomy): Eukaryota > Viridiplantae > Streptophyta > Magnoliopsida > Fabales > Fabaceae > Sophora > Sophora flavescens. Next base: position 11,864 of record JAUPTC010000969.1, read on the forward strand.
TTTATTGTTTGGCCTATTCCATAAATAATAAATCATAATATAACATTAAAGATCCAATATTTTGCTTCACTGAAAGGTATGTAGCTAAAGAAAATCCTGTTTTGTACACACAGAGAAACGTCGCCTAAAGAACTAGAGTAAACATAAAACACTTGCGCTCGTTTCAAAATCATGATTTCAATAGGGGTGAGAGAGGATGGGGAGCAGGGATAGGAGGAGGATAAGATACGAAGGAGATAGTTTCGTTATCCTATCCGGACGTTTAGTGTCCACCCAGACAACCAACCTGAGAAGATTGTAATTTTAGCATGAATTTTAAAATTTTCGCTCTTTGGTCTTAATGTTTTCAATTTTATTATATTTTAGTTTTTTTATAATTTTCATTTTTTTAAGATTATATAAAAAGACAAAATTATCCTTGTGATAAAATTACATATAATATTTAAAAAATTTAAAAATATTGTTTAACTTAAATTAATTTTTATAATTTTAAATATTCATTTTTAGTTTTTACTTTACATATAGTTAAATTATTAGAAAATTTTTATTTATTTTTCAGTTTTTAAAATAATATAAAGTAACAAAATTAGCCTTTGTGAGAAGAAATAATAATTTTTAAAATTTATTAATATTTTTATTATTTTATGTTTTATTATACCTTTCCTGAAACCATATTATAATTTATTATACCTTTAATTATTTTATGTATACATTTTTATACTTTATTATACTTTAAATCACCTTATCCTATCCTCGTTGAGTTTCTAACCCGGCCTCCCTCATGATAGAATTTAACTAGATGACAGTGATACATGACAGGAGAGCAGATTGGCTGATCTCGATCACGCCCGGCCACCAAACACAGTTTCCTGCATGCGATACGACAGCCTTATCACATCACGCCTCTTCTTATCCCGACCACCAAACGAGCCTCAAAACTAATTACACTAGGTCCATTACATATTAGATAACTACTGTAGTTAATTAATAGACAATTTATTTAACTTTTATCAATTTATCTTATAATTCATTCATTACACCTAACTTGGATGTTCTAGCAGAATTGTCTAATAAAGGTGGAATTTGTAGCTAAGGTGAGCCGAGTATGGGTCGGGTAAAAAAGTTTATAAGGAATGGATCCCATGGGACTCACGATCCTGTGGTTTATGAGCCATCCCTCATCAACTAGACTTTTGGCCATCTGCTGGAGTTGACAGGAGCTGATAAAAGAATAATCTCAATCTCCTATCTGCATCCAACTAACTTAGTTTGAATAATGGAGAATATTGAATGTTTTTTAGTATTTTGAAAGATAATAGATGTTTGATTTTTTTATTTTTTTACTTGATATTCTTATAAAAAAATAGTATTAAGATCTGGTAGAAAGTAGAAAGATATTGTAAACCCGTGATGAAACATACTGTTATGTAATTTCTCCGGTGTATTGATCAAATTTTGTATAGAATGAGATACCATGTTTCGAATTAATGATTTTCAAAATGGAAAAACTTAAAACATTTCCATACCTCCTATTCTTAAGCTTCTCACTGAAAATATTACATAATCAGTGCAAATTGTCCCAAAAGAGTATCTATATTTGAATTGGAAATAATTGTCCTCTTCCGGCGAGCAACAATACACGAGTGGAAGATATGCATTTAACGATCGGTTGTAATACACCTAAGACTAAAACCGATGTTAGCGAATGCGAAAGATTGTAAATAATTAAGTCATTTAGAATACTCTGTAACCTTGTTGCCATGTGATAATCGACAAATACAAGTGACTTATAACACTAGGTTTGAGCACAACCACGCTCACAGAAGGGAAATCATTAAAAATTTGGGTTCGAGGGAAGGGATTAGAACAACCTGGGCTGCTAGACAACCGACTTAAAGTAATACATAATGAGCGTTGTCCAAGCAACTGACATTACATGTCTTTGCAACGTTAAAACACAAAACAATAGCCCATAGCCCACTCTTGCCGCCCAAACTTTTCCATCTTTAAGGTAACCTTTTCCTGCAAGTTATCATCAGGCCCCGCCACCATTGCCCCGTCACCGTCCCTCCATCCTCCTCTCTCTCTTCTCAAACTTGACATAAGTAATGCCTCTAACCTCTCCTCTTTCGCGTATTTCCCATTTCTCCATCCCCAAACTCTAACATTTTTAGGGTTTGAGAAACCACGAGGTAGTCCCTCGTTACAGGGATGGACTCGTTTCTCTTCACCCAACTCTATTACCTTGGTTGGATTTTCTGCACAAACGAGGCTCCTCCAGGACGCTGGTTCTCTAAGCACCTTTTTATATTACTCTTGCTTGGATTCTTGCTATGGATGGTGAATAATATTCCCTTTAGACTCAACTGGAGAATAACATTCTTCCACTGCTGGACAAAAAAGAGGGGAGGAGGGTTTGCCCCGTAAAAAGCCTTGAAAAACTTAATCAAGTATATGGTTTACAAGACTCTGTCCAGATTAGTCATGAATAATATTCTTTCATTGTCTTTAGACTCGTTTGTGTTAATTTATCATGTATGCTTTAGATTGTTCTGCGTGTTAGAGTATGAATCGGTTATCACTTTGGCGGAAATGGGTATTTATCATATGCTTTAGGTTGTTCTCAGGTGTTAGAGTATGAATTCTTGTGGTTCCTACACTTAGGACTGCTTTAGGACTGTTTTAGATTAGTTATGTTAGTTACTCTCTTTCATTTTCTGTTTTCTTAAGATTATTTGTGATACTAAAACAGTTTTTGTTTTTATCATGAGTGTTTCTCTTAAGTTCCAACAATTGAGTATTTATAATGTGATGCGTTTTTTCTTTCATTCCTCTAATTATTATTTTTTGTCTAACCAGGCATATATATATATATGTGGCTTATTCACAAAGCGGTCTTTGGTAGTCCCTCGTCCCGGGTATGCCTCCTTCACAGGGCGTGCAGTTAATACCTCTTCCAAAAAGAGTGGTAGATCATGCACCACCATGAAAAAATGGACCACCTACCTTCCTCGGAATATGAGGTGGCATATTGAGTTTGATAGTGACGGGGAGGCCTCTTGGCCCACATACTAAGTTGATTTTCAAGTTTCTTGGTTGTGCAAGCTAAAAGCCATGCTAGCATATTGATTGAGGGAACGAGCTAAAGTAACTGATAACGTGAAAGATCATATTGGGGAGTCACTCATGCTAGTAACTTTTAACCTCTTTGTTTGTATCTATTGTATTTAAGCTATTATCCCACATTATTTCCTCTATTGTAATGTAGGTCCATTTTGATATATCGAACATCGGAAATTTGAAGAAGAAAGTTCTTTCACATGCGGCTAGCTTTGGATGGGTTTAGGTCAACCCTATCTAGGAACTATATATTTGGAGAGAAGACCAACAAGTCTCCTAATCAAGTGTACCCTTTCCTTGATTGAGATACGAGGACCAGTTTGTTACGATCCGACGCTCGTCACCTATCTGGTTAGTTTAAGTATTTTTTTATAATAATCAAACCTAATGTTATGATGGAAGCCAGTTGTCTCGCGATGGCTATAAACGGGTTCGATGGATTGGGGTGGAGCCAAGTTGAGGAAGAGCGAGGAGATGAGGAGGCGTTATTGATCCTCCGTCTCCACCCCGTATGAGGATACATGATTGAAGGACGAAAGACAAAGTCGGGGTTATTAAATCGGAGCTTACAGCGTTGTTGCTGGTAAGATTGTAAGTAATTAATATTTAATTCTACATGTACTTTGTAGCATACTTTTAAGTATCTTACCTTTTTTTTGAATTTCGTCTTTGTAGGATTCATTAGAAGGAACAAAGCTCTCAAGGATCGTTTCGTTCCAGGGGTCGTCGATATCCCTGTCCGCTGCCCTAGACAAAGACGACCACCCGGGAGTAATTGGTGTTGGAGGGCAGTGGGCATTCGGAAATCGATGGACCATGTTCACATGAGCCACCATGGGTAACGGAGCTGGTTTCCCTGGAGAAGATTAGAGAGAATGTTATCCGATCCTTTTAAAGGACCTAGGGGCTCTGGGACTCTTATATCATCTATAATCCGAAGGACCACCAACTATCCAACCATCGCATTTGAGTACAAGGGAGTGTCCAACTCAACATGAGTTGGTTGATGATGAGGAGATGGACAGAGGATAATAACAAAGTCAAGAGATCCACCGAGTCCACAAAGTCAGGGGAAGCCCTCGGCGCCCTGTATTAATTATCATTCAAATTTATATTGTTTAGGATAATATTTACCTTTTACTCATAATGCTTTATATTGTTTGTTTAGGACCACGATCTATTCAGTCAGAAACAAGATCTCGCCGGGTTAGCTAGTCGTTGCGAGGCGGCCACCCGAGATGACTCGCAATTCCTGTGGAAAGATACTACGCCCAAACTACTTGTTGCCTTATTTTATCATCCCCGTGGGGGTGACTTACTCCATGATCGAGTATGGTTATGGTTACCTAATGTTGTCAATATCTAGTGCACGACGCACTTATATTTCAATATAATTATTTATTTCAATATTTTACGTAATTGACTAATTATTTCATTTCTTAGGTATTGGATCACCTAGCATGAGCAGGGCATCCTTGCCTGTTATGGATTCTTAGACCCCACCCGTCATTGGGTGATTTTTTGGATAATTGGCGATGTCATGACCGGATACTTGCAATCAGTGGTCAATATTAGCCACGCCGAGGTGTATATGGCACCACTTTCAGAGAGAGAACTATTGGCAATTGTTCCTACTTTGTCTAGCACATCATATAGTCGATTTCTTTGCTCGTTTGACTATCACCGGACCCCGATATAAACAGGATATTGATAGGCACGTAAAATCTTATTCAATTTGTAACTTTTATTTTACTTTATCAAACATGCATTAACAAAAGTTTAACAATATTCAAATTTTTTATCATATATGACTGATTGGTGTAGCATTGCTTGCACAAATGGTAAAAGTGAGGGAGTGTAAAGGCACAAAATAAGCCTACATGGATAATCCCAAAGGTAATTAGTTTAATAGTTAATAATAATAATAGTTATTACACTCAAACATTATTTTACTTGTAATTAATTGATCAATTTCATATTGATTTGTAGTGTCTAGACACCAATGGGGAGGGTGGCTACTATGTCATGAAAATTATGTTAAACATTGTCTCCACTTGTATTAAAGATAAATGAAGCAGGTAATAAATAGCTATATATATGTGTGCACTATGTTAATTAATTATATTCTATTTTTGACTTAATTTAATTAATGTTTGCATTAATATGAACATGCGGCTAACAATGAATTTATCCTAGAGGATGTAATGTTTTAGTTATATACTTAGAATTAGATTGTATATATGATAATGACTTAATTAATTAGTTAGCTTAGCTAATTTTGGTAAAGTGAATATATGAAGTAAGATATTTATATATATAAAGCAATATAGATTATCCTCGTTTGAATGAATTTATGGTGTCTCGAGTGTATATATGAAGCTGCAAGTGCCATTTTTGTGAAGTTAACCGATAGCAAAACCAATTTTTTTTTAAAAACTTGCCAACACGGCTTAAGACAACAACCGACGTTACAAGTCACATAACGATGGTCACTCTACATAACCGATTTACAAGTTAACTAGTAATCAAATAGTTACAAAACCAACCATTAAAGTTACTTCATCCATTACTTTAATATTCAATCCGAACTTGATTTAGATTGCGCCTATCCCAACAACCAAGTAGTTAAGATTTATTGTAATAATGTTGTATAACCGATGTTACAAGTTAAACTGTAATGGCTATTGAAATAAAGCTCTAATCCAACAGACTTAAAAGTCACTTAACCAACATGCAAGGCTTCCCGTGACTAGTGATACCAAGTCGCAAACATATATATAACATTGTATCTAAGTATAGTCCTTTTCAAATTGTCGCCCGGGGTACGTGGCCTCAACTTTAACACCCCCCCCGGCATTATCTCCCAATCACATGTAGAAATAATTTAAAATGAAAGATCACAGCTGCTTTAAAACTCCATTATTTTCCATAGGCCCCAAATACGGGTAAAAACTTTTACTTTTCTTTTCCTCAGAGTACTTAAAAAATAAGGCAACAACACAAAAGTAAAATCATACCATGCTTAATACAACACACAACAAATCTAGATTCATTTATAAATCAAAATACCTCAACATACAATTTCCATGAAGAAGTCCTTCGGACCGAAATTTATAAGATCATTACAAAGTTCTTCCGTAATCACCTATAATAACTTTCCTAAAATACCGTCCCAAAGGAAACATCCTGTGGGTCGACCTACAAGACAACACCGGAAAGAACTCGGAGTTCTCACCATCAAATTCCCACCAACGTCTTCAAGGATCTGGGAGACTATCCTTCGCTGAGGTTAGGAACTCTTTACACCACTTGTCCCTCGTGTAACAAAGCACCACAGTGAAAGGCCAGTGGAACACCGAATATTGTAAGTGTGAGAGACCAATATATGGATGTATTATGCGACTACATGCCCAAACACCAGAAGAAACATATACTGATAAATATACATATTCAACATAAAAATTATCACAAATAAATCATACTAATCAACAATCATAGTGGGTTTGGACAACATGGCACTTCTATCATTCCATCATTCTATCCTAGTCCCTGGAGACCCCAACTCCATACAAGCTGTGAAATAGTGAGTCTGATCAGTGCCTCAAATTGCCACTACACAACACCGCCTGAATACTCGTGCACCAAGATATCCCGGACAACACCATCTGGAACACTTCGCTTACAAGATATCCGAAATAATCCAGACGCCGGCAAAAAAACAATGCATGTAAAACCTTATTTTCAGTGGCTTTTCTTTAGGGATTCATTCTTTCCTTGTTTGATGTTTCTAATTCTCACGCCCCACTCCCACCCCCTGGATTTAAGTGTCTTAAAGCTTTATTTCTCACATGACTCGAAGTCCGAGTATTCAATCACACTGTGCCCTCAGACTCGCACTCTAGTCTAGAACTTTGTGATCCAGAGAGAGCAGTCTTTACCCCTTTTATCGTTTCCGTGTTTATCCTAAACCTAGAAGGACACATAGTTCTGGCAACAACGCCTTATAGGATAAGATAAAACCACAACAACATATATACACACCCTTACAATAACCTGTACAGGGACAAGGGCATCCATAATATCATATATAGACACATGTACCACATTGTTGTGTGATACGGATCATTAGATCCACGCGAATCCGCATCCCCACGCTCCCGGCTATTTTCAGGTCCACTTTCGCCCTAATTCTCAAGCTCAGTGAAAAGAGAAATATTAATCGAAAGTGCCTGAATTTATCCAAGCATTTTCCACATTTCTTTGAACAAAACTCAAATATAAACTTTCTTTGAAATCTTTGTTTAAAACTATAAGTTTTAAAAATCCATTTTATTTCATAAAACCATTTATTCTCAAATCTTTCCTAAAACATTTGAAAACTTCCAAATAAATTCTTTTCAAGATCCAAAATAAACTTTTGTTTCCTTCAAACATTTCCAAAGAAATTGATTTTTCTTTTAGTGGAAATCTTCTAAATTTTTTCAAATTGAACTTCTTTCATAAAAGTGTGTTTTTGTTTTCAAAATTTTCATCAAACATTAAAATTATTCAACTCTCTTTTATCAAAACCTTTAAAAAAAGAAATCCTTACTTGGTGATTTTCTTTGTAAATGATTTCTTAAATCATTTATCCTTATTATTTAGCTCACTGTAATGTGGTTAGGCTTCCTGCATGAACAACATCAGAATATACACCGTCATTCTTACATATGTTTACATCTATATATTCATGTAAAACATTGATCACATAAGAGCATGTTTATCGTACCAATATACCATCAAAGCAACAAGATCTCCAGATTATCTCAAAGAGCTTACTTATAAATACTCATCATCAAATAATATATAATCATTAGTATAAGCAACAAGTTGGTTTTACCAAATCCTAAAACTTTTTTAAAGATAATGTATATACATGATAATCAATCTCCATAACAGCATGTAAAGCATATTATAAAGAGATCCCCATGCTTCTCCTCCCCATCCCGATCCGACGGGGTAGACAAAACCCTGTTCTTGTTGCCCAGAGTGAACTTCTAGCCTACAGCGGTCAAAAAAGTCTAAGAATTAATCAATGATCTAAAATTAAAAAGCAAACAAAGCTTATCTTCTATTTAGGTTTTGGACATGGCTGGAAAATGATGACATGTCCGATAAATCTATGGATTACATTTTGGTCTAAGACTTGTTTCTATATATATATATATATATATATATATATATATATATATATATATATATATATATATATATATATATATATATATATATATACTTTTAACCCATATTTTATATCTTATATTAATCACTGGTTTATAAATCCATTTCATGCCAAAAATCTTTACATTTGATCATGTTAAAAGATACTATTTTAAAATCATATTTTCATTCCAAAATTTGGGTGAACTTTATAAAATCATTTCTTGCATACCCGGGTTTAAATTATGAAAGATCATTTAAATGACTTTCAAAACCTTGAAAATTTAATTGAAGGTGTACCCAACTCACATACAAACACATTGTATTTATCCCATGTCAAAAAAGGCATTTAATTTATTAAAAAATCCTACATCGCCTGCTTGTACAGGTGGATTTCTGCAAATCGAGTTCTTATCATAGGAAACTTTTATGAAATTGTTTTTCTCCCTATACATATGTGGTAATCCCAAAATTCTACAAAATTCTTAGTTATACTTTTTATTAATAAACTCATAAAATTTTATAAGAGTTTACCTCTAAAATCATATTTAAAACCACTATAAAAATTCAACTATGCACAAATTTCCTAGTAGAGGGAACTATTCCACCTTGACAGGCTCTGACTTCCAGTGAATCTGAGTCCAAATAACTATATATAATACACCTCAAACCAAATCCCCATAAGTCCTATTCTGTAAATATGCATTTAGCTCTCTGTAAATATGTTCTCTTCTTTAGAAACTAACGTCAATAACTATTACATGGCGCCGTCGGTCAGACGAGATTTTTTTCTGCGTATGTCATCCACATCGGTTATTATCTCCACTCCAGCATCATCCATGTGTCATAAAACCACATGTATGGTCCTAGGACCTCCAAAACATACGGGCACAGCATATCGTAATTCAAAAACAATAAACTATTATTATAAAAAAAGTATGTTTTGGAAGCAAAGAGTTTAGAGAGACCTCCCCACTACTGAAGATCCTAAACCATCACAGATCTGCCCAAAGCTGTAGCCGATCTTGAGCCCAAAATGAGTCTCAGATTGATATAAAAAGTTAGAGATGGATCTATCCACATGCATGAAAGAAAACCTGAAAAGAATAGGACATGTGATGGAGTTGGAAATGTAAAGAAATGAACTAAAGTATTAAGTCCTTTTATGTATTCTTTTATAGAGATTTGAGAAGTTCTTTGGGGGATGTAGATGATTGCAGAAACTTCCTCGCCTTTGGGGTGGGTCTGCCAGAGAAGAACATGGTGATAGAGATTCAGTTGATGATCCAAAGTAAAGATTATGGCTCTACTTAGATGAGTAAGCGGTTCTTTTACATTAGTTTGATGGTAGAAAGCTGGTATAAAGTGGTGGTGGTGGTGGGGTAAAATGAGTAGATGAGAATTGGAGGAGATGAACCTTAGGTTCTTAGACGGAGAAGAGAAACGAGAGGAATGAGAGAGAGAGAGGAGAGAGAGAGAGGCAGAGGATAAAGAGGAGAGAGAAAAAAAGATTTAAAACGAGGGAGACATAAGATATTTCATACAGAGCAGGGAGAGAAGCGGAAAGACTCATCTATTTATTTATTTATTATTATTATTATTATTTTTTTAAAAAACTTGAATTAAATGTGATGTGAAAGTTTCTTGTAAAATTCTAAAAATGATTATATGCACTAATGAAGATACTATTCAATGAAAAATTCCTGGTAGTGATATCACATTTCTTGTAAAAATTGAAAAATGACAGAGTAGATAAATGATGCTAGGAAATTAATGAGATCACAATTCATACAAATCAAATCTTACCAAATCTGATTTTTTTATTTTAAAGAATCTTAGCTTGCTCGACCATTTGTTCCTAAAGTGATCCAATCAGATTTTCTCATGGTTAATTTTTCAGTCGAAAATTTTTATATTGAAAGAAAACTAAAATTATGGAAATGATTATAATTGAGTTGGGAATATAAAATTTTATTTTACAAATTGAAATTCATTCCGATAAGATGCTGAACTTCCGAAGGAAAACTCAAATGAAGATCAGTCTAACTTCAACCGAAATTTAATAGTAGCTTTTACTATAAAATAAATTGTAAAAGTAATTTGGTTTTATTAAAATAATCCAACTAAAATATTAACATGGCACTGATACTATGCACAAAGATTATGCGATAAACCAAAATCGCTGCATCAACTCTACAACGATATGTTCATGGGATTAACTTATCACCGTCGGGTACAGGTTATGGATCAATCAAAAAAGAATGCCGGGTTGTGTAAGTTTATATCGATCTGCCAGAGAAGGTGATGAGGCCATTTAGGAAGTTTTTTTTGGATGCATGGTAACTTTGTCAAAAGTCAGATAGTACATCTCCCTTTGGAGACATAGATATATCACCAAAAATGAGCTCCCACACTTGAGGGATACCTTAGGACCATTCTTTTCTTTCCTCTTACCTGCTTACCTTCTTGTATATTTTTTCATACATTCTTTATAATAATATTAAACTACAGGATAACCTGCACACCCACAAGAAGTATTTTACTTACTAATCCTAAATGTGTGTCATCCTCTTTATATGTCTTATTCAATTAGTCAAAGAGTGAAGGTAAATATTAAATAAAATGACCAAAAAATAAAATACCTGACAAACAGCCGATAATCGCTTTTTTGGTGTATGATAATAAAAATAATTTTAATATAATAACATGTTGGTTTAATAGAGTCGGAGTTTAATCGGGCTCCAAATAGTTTTGTCTCTACAATGAATCCACTTGGACTGGAGCTTGAATCAGAGTTGCAATGTCATCAATACTTCACAAACTAATAATAGGTTTGAATTATTCTACAAGTCCTAAACTATTTATAAATCTTTGAAGAGAAGTCCACTTAACTTTAAAATTTTGCAATTGAATCCATAAACTTGTAAATCAGTCATAATTGGGTCCTGAGATAGGTTTCCATCATCCGATTATGATTCAAAATCCTACCAGAAACTAATTATAAATTATTTACAAACATGAAACGAAATTAAGAATTTTTACAAGTTTATAAATACAATTACAATTTATTGAATGCTGGGAATAAGGTTTAAAAATTCTCCAAATATATTTGAGAGGACACCCGAAATAATTGCCAGAAGTATCATAAAGAGCTAAAAAATGAAACAAATAAGAACAAATAAACGCAAATGCAATCATCGATCGCGGCGTTTGCTTGCATTCAAATGCATCTCATGTCTCTCTCTCTCTTCCTAACACACTGTGTGTAGGGTTTTATTTCGATAAAAAAAGCTCACACCTTCTCTTACGAATCGTAGGGAAATGTCACGCTTTCTGCGGTGTGGAAGGGGAATTCTCTCTCTCTATATCTCAGTTTTTCGGTGTTCTCCAATCTCCCATTCCTTCAGGATGAGCCACGATCCCGATTCCTACAACATTCCCAAGCCATTGAGTGCAAAAGTCTGAACCCGGGAATCGCCATAAAGTTCCACCGATTCTCTATTTCTCCTCGGTTCTGGAGCTCAGGGAGTGAACTCCAACGAGGGTTCCTAAAACGGGAAACTTGACGACTTAGTTACCGATGAAGAATTTAGGGTTAGGGTTTGTTCTGAGGGAATGATGGACTGGCAGGGAAAAACACATCAACCGTTGATCGGTTTGATAATCCAACCGAAGAAGAATCAGAGAAAATTTCTGGTTCTGATAGCAAATCTCTGTTATCTGAATCGATGATTACGTAGCTGCTGAGAAAAATGGCGGAGGAGAATTGGAGTTCAGGATATATTAGGAGTATGGTTTTGAAACTGGTGATATATTTGGGGAAAGGTGAAATTCGTCCATGTGGCCTGGACATATATAATGAACATTTACATCCCCTTCAGTAGGTGAACGAAGAGGGAAGGCCATATATGGTGGCATTCTTTGGTGATAGTAGTTATGGGGTGGTTTTAATCAGATGAAGTTATCCCATTTGATGCGAGTTCGCTTGAGAAATCACAGCTGATGACTTCTGAGAACTTTCTTGAAGGCTGTGGAATAAGCGGTCGATGAAGTTAGGGAAGAGTTTTCGCGGCCTTGGATTGACTTGTAGATAGGAACCTTGATAATTTCCGCTCCACGGATGTTAAAGCGAATTTCTCTGTGGATGTCCGTTTTGAGCTGGAGATATTATTCTACTATAGTTTAAAAGGCAAGAAATAGTTTTCAACCTAATGAGGCTCTTGCCTGTCAAAGAGTTGGCCCTGGCTCCACGCGAAGCCGAGCATGGAAGCATTGGCTTAATTGGTGGAGAGGAGGGCCACGCCTTTTGCTATCAAGGCGGTGTTTGAGCAATTTGATGAGACTTTATGCCCAGGCGTTCGTTGTGGGCAGCCATTGCGCCCTTCTGCAGCCTCGGGATAACAAACACTTTGGAACAACCTGGGAGGCAGCCCTAGGGGAGGTTATACTCTTCCTCAGCTTCCTCCTAGAAGTTTAGGATTATTTGTATTTCACGAGGGAAAAAGGGTGGCAAGGTGAAGGTTTAATTCGACACACATGCTGGATAGGTTTAAATTAATATGGTTATTCAGTAATAGGGTGCATTATGGTAGAAAAGGAAAATATGGGCTGGACAATTTCAAATAAATAGCAATACTTCTTTCGAATTATTTGTTATACTCCTTCCTCAACTCCTCCTAGAAGTTTCTAGGATTATTCTGTGATTTTGAGGGAAAAAGGTTCAGCAGGGGTGAAGGCTCTAATTGGACAACAGTCAGAGTGACATTTTAAATTAATATGGTTATTCCAGTAACAGGGTACATGATGGTAGGAAAGGAAAATATGACTCCAAATAATTAATACTTCTTTTCGTAATTATTTGTTATACTCTTCCTCAACTCCTCCTAGAGTTTAGGATTATCTAGACTTTAGGAAAAAAGGCTACAGGGTAGGTGGGGGCTTAATCGACAAGGTGCTGTTGATAGGTCAGTCTTAATGATGTGAAGCATTCCAGTAATAGTACTATAACAGGAAAGGATAATATATGGACACCAAACAAATACAATACTTTTCGTGAATTCCATTTGTTACCTCTTCCCTAACCCTCCAGTTTTTAGGATTATTTGCATTTGAGGAAAACATTGTATAGGTGAAGTGTTTAATTGGACAATAGCATGTGCTTGATATTTTCAATTAATATGTGTCATTCCAAGAGATAGGGTGAAGATGGCAGGAAGGTAGGGGCCATGATTTAATTAAAAAAAATAAAATGTTAATACTTCTTTTCTTAATTATTTGTTGCACTCTCTCCTCATCTTCCTTGTAGGGGCTTAGGATTATTTCTATCTCAGGGTGCTGGCTGCAGAGTGAAGGTCATGAATTGGACAATAATACGGGTTGATAGGTTTAAATACACACCTATTCCATTAATAGGGTATTATGTGTAGGAAAATAGTAATATATGACACCAAATAACATGCATACTTTCTTTGTAATTTATTTGTTATACTCTTCCCCAACTCTCCGGGGGGTTTAGGAATATTTGCATTTCTAGTGGTGGGCTGTATAGGCACAGTGCCTTGTCTGACATAATATGCTGATAGCTCAAATTCTCATGGCTATTCCAGCATTAGGAAAGTAACTATGGTAGGAAAGAATATATGATACCAAATAAATACAATACTTTTTTCAGAATTATTTGGACAGACTTTCTCAACTCCCCTCCTAGGTGTTTAGGATTATTTAGCATTTTATGGTACAGCTTGTATAGGGTGAAGGGCCGAATTGGACAACAGCATGTGCTGATATTTCCTTTAAATTAATATGGCATTCCAGTAATAGTGTGCATTATGGGTAGGAAGGGAGAAATGGATGACACCAAATAAATATAACACTTCCTTTTCGTAATTATTTGTTAGGAGACTCTTTCTCAACTTCCCTCCTAGGTTTATAGGATTATTTGCATTTTAGGAAAAAGGGCCAAAGTAGGGGTGAAGGCTTAATTTTTGGACAATAGGCATGTGTTGACATTTTAAATTATTATGGTTATTCCGTAATAGGGGGCATTATGGTAGTGGGAAAGGAAAATATATGAGACACCACAAATAAATACAATACTCTTTCTTCGTAATTATTTGTTATTATACTCTTCCTCAACTTCTCCTAGTTTAGGATTATCTAGATTTTATGGGGAAAAAGGCTGTATGGTGTGAAGGCTTAATTGGAGGACACATTGCTGAGTAGGGTTTAAATTAATATGGTTATTCCAGTAAGAAAGGTGCTCTATGGCAGGAAAGGAAATATATACACCAAACAAATATAAATACTTCTTTCGGGAATTCATTTGTCATACTTTTTCTCAAATTCCTCCTCAAGCCTAGGATTATTTGCATTTTATTAGCAAGGCTTTAGCATGGGTGGGAAGGTTTAATTGGACATTCACATGTGCTGATAGGCCTTAAATTAACATGGCGACTCCATTAATAGTGTACTATGGTAGGAAAAGGGGCATGACACCAAATAAATATGTTACTTCTTTTCAGAATTCATCTGTTACACTCTTCCCCAACTTCCTCCCAGGGTTTAGGATTATTTGCATTTTAGTAAAAATGAAGCCAAAAGTAGTGAAGGCTTATCTGATAAATAGCATCTGCTGATATTTTAAATTAATATGGCTATTCCAGTAATAGGGTGTATTAGAGTAGCAAGGAAAATAGAATATGACACCCAAATAAATATAATACTTTTTCTAGAATTAATTGTTACATCCCTTTCTCAACTCCTCCTCAGTTTGTGACTATCTACTCCTTTAGGAAAAAGGCCGGGCATAGGTGAAGGCCTAACTGACAACAGCACCTGCTGATATTCTTAATTGACATGGCTACTCCAGTAATAGGGGCATTATGGCAGAGAAAGGAAAATATATGATACCAAATAAATACAACATTTCTTTCGTGAATTATTTGTTATACTCTTCCTCAACTCCCCTCCTAGAAGCCTAGGATTATTTGTATTTTAGGAAAAAGGCTGTGGCAGGGGTGAAGGCTTAATTGGACAATCACATTTGCTGAGTAGTTTGAATTAATATGGTTATTCCAGTAATAGGGCATTATAAGAGGAAAGGAGGCATTATATGATACCAAATAAATACAATACTCTTTCTTTGTGAATTATTTGTTATACTCTTCCTCAACTTCCTCCTAGTCGAGGATTATTTGCATTTCCTAGGTGCAAGGCCGTAAGCATGGGTGGGAAGGTCGGTCTGAGCAATAACATGCTTGAGTAGCTCTAGTCTTTAATATGGCTATTCCAGTAATAGTGCATTATGGCAGGAAAGGAAAATATACGATACCAAATAAATACAATACTTTTCTTCTTAATTATTTGTTATTATACTCTTTCTTCCCAACTTCCTCCCAGGGTTTATAGGATTACTCTGTATTTTATGGGGTAAGGTTGGGACAGGTGAAGGTTTAATTGGACAATAGCATGTGCTGATATTTTAAATTAATATGGTTATTCCAGTAATAGGGCATTATGGTAGGAAAAAGGGAAAATATATGATACCAAATAAATATAATACTTTGGTGATTATTTGTATGGGGACCTATGTCCTCCTAAGAGACCATGTGGGGCCATATTGTATTCTAGTACTCTGCATTTATGGGTTGTTTGAAGCCACTGTTGACAAGAAATGGATGACTAAATCTTTGTAGATCTTGGCTGTGGAAGCAGCAGTAAATGATAATCAAGAACATAAGAAGTCCTGGGGACATTAAAATATGTCTCGTGGATATTTAAGCTGATTCATGAAGATATGAGTTTAGCTATTCTTTGATTCTAAGTAGTGGTTTTTGATTTGTCTCGTTGATATTGTGATTGGAGGTCAACATTTTTAATATGACAAAATGAGTCATTCTTATATAATATATCAACATTTCTTATGTATAATTCTTACTTAAATCTAATTACCTGTATGTAGCTCACAATCCAGAATCTAAACATATGATCATTTATGGTCTTGAGGAGGCACTTTACCATATGTAAGAGAAGGCCAAAGAAATACTGAGGTGAAATTCAGTGAAATATACATGATGGGAAAAAGATAAGTCTAGAAATGATCAGATTTAGGGGCTGAAAGTTAGGAATAGCCTTATTGATGAGAAGATGACAGGAAGCCTCCTAAGGGCGATGCCAGTATTAGTCATGAGAAGAAGACTTGAGCTCCTTAGTGGGAAAATGGATTAAAATGGGTAGATAGTTTGATTTGGGTAATGTGTAGAGTGGAATGCAAGAGAAATTCTTGAGAAACGCATTATATAAGCACTCCATTTTCTAAAGGTTTAATTCTAAAGTTGGTTTTTTATAGAGCTTCAAAAAGGCTAATTGATCCATGCAGCCAACCCTCCTTTATGGGTTAGTCTTGGTGGCTGTTATTG
This sequence comes from Sophora flavescens, assembly GCA_030762895.1. NCBI lineage: Eukaryota > Viridiplantae > Streptophyta > Magnoliopsida > Fabales > Fabaceae > Sophora > Sophora flavescens. Next base: position 28,600 of record JAUPTC010000969.1, read on the forward strand.
CTCTTAATTGCTTTGATATAAATGTTTTGAGTTCATAGTGGAGTCTTGTCAATGTAATTAACTTTGCATCTTTGCAAAGTTTATATGAAAGGGTGAAGCTTGTATATGATATTAGTACTGAGCTGTTTGCATCTTATTAGTTTAAAATGTCTGTTCAAGCTTGTGATATTGTGTTTTATCCTCATTTATATAATGATGCTAATTTAATGCTTCCTTATTTTTGTTCCTTTAGCTCCTTTGAGGGTCCACTGGTGATAGTTTAGAAAACTTGGGTGGTAGGAAGAATACTACCAAATCTGTTAAAGTAAAGATAATATGGGAAAAAGACAGGTGTCTTTTTGCTTTTGCTAGATGATCCAAGTAATTCCTTCCAGTTTAGTTACAGGGGATAAAAACGCCTTCCAGGCGAGCCAAGTGCTAAGGCTTCCCAGAAGAGGGCTCCAGCAGCGCCTGCACTCCTGGCAATTTAGAGGAAGGCTAAGATACAGGGCCTATTAGCCATGATGGTGTGAAGCTCAACCTGGGATGATGCCAAAAGTTTAATGGGTCGGCCCAACTAGATGGCAGTGGGGCTTGCTCCGCTTATCTCTAGATGCAAGCCTCGCCTTGATAAGGAAGGAATCTTCTGAAGAAATGGATCCGTAGCTTGAACAGGATGATGTTTCAAGTGAAAGCTTGTAGGCCTGATTTGTCTGGGGAATCGTCATTGCCTAAGCACAGTTGATGTAGATATCACAGCCGATTTCCCATCTCTAGAGCAAAATTTCTGTTGACATTAAACATGATGGTAATGGAAACTTGTTTATTGCCAGATTTTTGCCAGACAGAGCAGGGCTTTGACTATTGCTCACGGAGGAAATGACATGGTTGCAATTGTTGAGTTTGAAAATAATGTATATAGCCTACCGGCTGGGGCCAAAAAGTATCTTGCGAAATTAGTGCAGAGAAGCAAGACGCTGGGCCGCGTTTACCCGCAGGTGACTTGACCTCTAAGACTTGTGCTACTGGAAGAGAAAAAGTAAGAAGAAAAAGATTTTAAATTTACAGCCTATCTCAGGCCATCTGAGAAGCATTCTACTTCTGGAAAACCTAGTTTAAGCTGGTTTGGCCCTAGAGAGGATTTACAGAACAAGTGCAGGAGATGTTATGCCTTTAGACCCATACCCATGGATGCCACGGGAGATGTTGTTAATTCTTAATGCCAACTTTTGGGTGATTTTGAAGCCTTTTTGGTTTGATCTCATGGTGTTATCCATGAAGACGTCTGGTAGTTGTTCGGCAGTTCTTTATTTGTCTAGATCTCTTGTTTCAGTCAAAAAGCTTGTCTTTGCTGCCACCAACAGAGAATGAGGCCCTGAAGCCTCGTGTTTCTAAGTCTCCTTGGAGGCCATGGACATCCACAGTCCTGATGACTGCGTCACAGCTTCGCCAGTTGTAAAACCTGCAAAGCATACTTCTGTTCGGCCTGAGTGATCCTAAGGCAAAATCTGGCGAGGCCCTCTGATCCACGTCAGCAAAGAAATCGTGGCCACAAGAGGATGGGGTGAAAACCATGAATCGGCGCGACTGGTGAAAGGCATGTCCGAAGACTTCAGAAGCCTGCAGGAGGGAAAAGAATCCATGTCCCAGGCTCCACCAAGGCAGAAATGGTCTGCTGGAAAGTGGAGCGCCCAGCTGGAGTGCAGCAAAGCCACCATGCTATGATTTGCTTTCTCCCAAACATTACTTCCATCCTGTAGCAGAGCCAGAAGGGTTTGTTTGCTTTGGGGCTTCAATGGACTAACTAGGTTTCCTGTGTGTTTTCGAAGACTCCCACCTGCCGTGCTGTTTTCTTGCATAAGGCTGATGCAATACGCTGCATATAGATATTCTGGTGCAAACTCAACTCATATTTGGCAATGTGGGTGGAGGTGGCTTTCCTTAGAATCTAGATTCAAACTGAAGTCTCCGGGGCTGAGGGCCAGGGGGGAGAGAAAGCACCAACACCTCGGGCCGGCGGATCTCTTCAGCGGTTCATCACTAGCCATCAGTACTATCACAGCAATCTCTCCCCAGCAAATGATCCAGCCTAAATCTTGCCTAAGAAATCTAATGATGAGTCAGGCCAGTAAATGTAATGGATGGTAGTAGTAATAGTATGTTTCTCCATGTAAAATCTATGTTAGGGGGTAAAGAAACGGTCATGGAGAATAACAATTAATGGTGGGTAATAGAAATAGCCTAATAATGCTAGTTTTGTTAATGGTGAAAATTTAAGCCTGTAATGGATTTTAATAGGTAAGAATGTTCTAGTGGGTTGGTTACTTCTCAACCACTGCTCCTATGTACCCCATGGTACTAAAACCTCATTGATATAATCTGTATAATTCCAATTGGCAATGGCAATTGAAACACTCCCAACTTTAAACACCACCACTACAAATACTACTACAAACCACAGTTGATATATCACAGCAGATGATGTTTTGACGAGATGCAATGATATTGGGACTAACTCCTTATGGGTTTATTAGGCTATGCCTTACCATCCATCAGATAGCAAAATGTGGTACTCATACACAATGTTATACCATGAGTGGTGGGGATGATCAGCCCAAGAAGAATGCAATCACTATATTGAGGCAGAGAACTATCTGAGAGAGGGAAGTTTGTCAGCGATTTTGGCCTCCTGTGTAAATGGGGGACTCTCTTGTTAGCCGTCTCTGCCTTGGTTTCTAGCCTTATTTTATTTCAGGTTACCTCTCCTTAGGGGTGGTAGCTCATTGATAATGGGAGACATCGCACGCTGTACCTGCATAGATGCTTATATACACTGGCACCCGCCTCTTGTGAATGTCATTGAATGAACATCTGAGAGAGGCCCCTTTTCTTGTCTATGTTAATAAGTAATAATATGATCTCTCACCTGGTGCTAGGAGGAAGCTCAGACTTTTGACCGGATGGGGAATTAAAGTAAGAAACGGTTGATATTTTTGTGTTGAAAATATTTAGTT